>JAHBCN010020626.1:0-14880 GCA_019359885.1 Listronotus oregonensis
GACATAAAATATAAAACTCTTCTTCCGCACATCTAAAAAACTCTAAACCATACATAATAATGTTGTCATAGCGGAACCTTTTTACAAACCATTTTTACACCTAAAACTATGCAATAACCTAAAACACTCTTAGAAAACGTCGTAGCTCTCGCAGAAAAACACTGCTCAAATTTAGAGACACATTTTGAATGCTTGAATTAAATAAGGCGAATTATTAAAAATATAGCAACACGGACTAAAATAAGAGTTTTACCATAATATTAAAATTTAAAATTAATGATTATTATAGTTTGACTAGGCTGCAATTGAGTGTTGTAAGTAAATTTTCCACTGAAATGGAATTATTGAAAATTCCGAACGTATCGAAATGTTGGAAATTTTGATAATGTTGAAAAAAAAGAAGAAGTAGTTTAAAATATCAAAACAAATATATTTTTATAAATTTCTAATACTTTGTTGCAAATTGCAAATTTCCGCTAGAAAAATAATTTCCGAAAAGGTATTATATTATTACGAATAATAAAATCTCGATCTCGAGGACCGATTGCTTGTTGGCTATTTGCTAGCTTTGAAAGTTTAATTGCACTTTTATAAAAAGACGGCATTAATGCTGAATACAAGGTCAAAGATCGTGATATCGATATAGATATTTTTTGATCAGTTGCGGAATTTGTCTCGTTGTCATATATTTAATTACTTTTTGGAAATTTCAGTGTTTTTGACTAAAATTGTTTGCACCTGGATTATACTAGATAAGCGGTAAACTATCTCTGTTATTTGTAATTTATATAACATGGGTCCATAAAGACTAAATAAAATACTGGTTGAGCCACAGTCCACAATACAATTAGCGGCAGTAAAGGTTCTGGCTTTGTTATTTTATGTCTTTTTAAAGATCACAGATTTAGTATTAAGTAAAAGTTTTGCTTGTGCTTTTTACCTTTATAAGTATTTTTTAATTTATTTATAACATTTTTAAAGTATTCCTATTGTTAACGTTAAAGGTAAACTTATATCAATAAATATGTTACACCGTGTAGAAACAACACTAGAGCAAGCTTAAAAATATAGAAAGCAGAGATATAATTGCCTCATTCCTCATAGTTATTTTTACAGATAATATAGTAGGTCACTCTACACCAAAAGTGTAAAAGCATATATTTTAATTTTTTATATTAACTAAATATAACTTTTCATTAAAGTATTAAAAAGTTGATATCAACTAAAGAAGGCTTTTCATGGTAAATAAATGGCTTAACATCTATTTGATAAAGTCAATATTTTTGAAATGTTATTGTTTGTTTTGGCCCGTTGACCCTTGGCATGCTTTAAAGTTCGTCTTCAGCAGTGTTTGAACAAATCCTAAAACTGTTAAACAGATAAAGATTATAGGGAGGTATAAAAATAGCGATTTTTATTATTTTATTATATTCATAACTGTTATTTTTATGTATCATAATAAGGAAATAGAATATATTAGTAATACAACGTGAAATTCATCTTACATGCTGTTGACGTGTTCAGTGCGAAAAGGACCAAGTAGATATTCAAAACAAAAACAACTGAAGATCCACTACGTGAACGAATGGGAAACCGCTTGAGGTTAATGCCTATTTATAAACCTGACGTTTCGTTGGTGTTTTCGTTTCATTCTCGCCCAAAGTCGAACGACAACTGAAGTACAAAAGTTCTCCGTTTATAAATTGTTACATTAGAAGCACTTATTGGATTAACTTTTAACAACAGCAGCAACGGAACGTTAAGTTTATAAATTGACCATAAAATTATTATATTATCCTGTCCTGTCCTGTCCTGCTAATTTTGTGCAACTAAGGTGGAACCATCTGGGACAAGTATCACATCCAACATTTTTTCTTTCCCTCTTCTTCAGCTTTTTGCTGTCTAATTGATCGTCGCACACTGCACATTTTCTTTTTTTTCACGAGTCCTTGTTCTACATTTGCTTCAATGTTTTAGACATTGCTTATTTTCTTTTTGTTTTTTTGTTTCCTTTTTGTATTTTTTTCCAACTTTTACTTTTCAATTCTTCTCTCTTTCTCATATTTTCTTTTTTTAGTTTTATAATTTCTTTTCAATGTAATGTGATTCTCATTTTCGAGGGTTAAATATGGATCGGTCCCATTTGTCGCTGTTTGTTACAGCTGACTCGTCCCTTAATCCGGTCCTGCAGAGTAGCTCGTGTATACCATATTTTGCTCGATTCCAATTAATTTGCTTTCGTGAATTTTTCAATGCTTTTTGAAAACTTTTTATTGAATACTGGTATATATTCCTCTTTGGTAGATTAGGCATGGTCTAAAATTAAGAAAAAACCAAATTTTATGCAAAAATTTGAAGTTAAAGGGCTCAGAAATCTTGGGGCCGACAACTGGACAAACTTAAAATGTATTAGGTGTTCCATTAACGTCCATACAACTAAAATATGCACATTCTTGATTCTATTATTCATATTATCAGAGATGACCACTGGTAACGAGAATCTTAAAACTTTTATTTTTAATAAAAAAAGAAAATACAGCCTTATACAAGCTAATATAAGAAGATAAAAGACACCATTTTTAAGTTAACTTTTATGCCAATAGTCGGCCGTTGGGGACAAATACTGGTTTCCTCACAGAAAATTTAATGCCTATAGCGGCCCTTAGATTATTAACCTATAAATTCAAAAGTGCAATTTGAAAATTGTTTTTAGCTATACACTATTCAGAAATGCGTAAAAAATAAATAAAATTTAACTTACCTTAATTACATACTACACTTGCAGCCGAATTGCTGATCGCGTTGTTAAATTTAGCAATGGACTTAGCAATTGTTAAAAGTTAACAACGGTTTAGATAATTAACAAAATGTCAGATTTTGACAGGTTTACCCTACTAAAAATTATTGAATAACACTGACAATGACGTTTTGTTAAACATTCCAAACCGTTGTTAACTTTAATAATGGCTAAATTTAACAACGCGATCATCACTCAGGCGTTTAATCTTTCACAAATTTAAAACACTAACCCTAAGAGTGATCCAGGCGAACAGTTTTGCACGCGGGAATTACATACCTAAAAGAAAATAGCTTAGGCGAACGAATTATTATATAAATTAAATTGTGGATGGCAGAAGGTTAGTAATAAAATAAACTCTTATTATAAACTGTCTAATGCAAGTTATTTTTGCAAAAAAGCAGAAAATGGCCGACTACTTGGGTTGGCCGGCTGGCTTACTGGCACAGTCACGATATGCTTTCTTTAACAAGACAGCTAAATTTATTTTAGAAGATTTAAGTAAGTTACGTTTAGGTACACATTCAATATTTTGTCAAAAATAGAACAACTATTTCTATTAATTTTCTCGTTTAATTATTATCGAAATTGCACATAAATATTGCTTCAAGATTTCGCAAACTTGCACATTAAACAGTAAATTTTATTAATTGTTATAAAAATATATATATCCCATAATTTATTCCCGATTTTTCTGAATATATTGAAATTGTAATAAAGGCTTTATATATTTTTTGAGATTTTCTAATATAATTATTTGTGACTCATACAGTATAGTAATTGTGATGTTTTTTGATAACTATATATAAATACACATTAATCCTATAAATATTTTTCCATTTGCAACAATAACGTCTATAATACATCTTAATTATAATTTTTGTTTATTTGCCATATTTTTGGTTTGTAAACAATTATTATTTTTAAAGTTATAAATATTTATAAAATTACGGATATATATCATTTTATATATCCATTAATATACACCCTTTGAACATTGTCCGTGCCCCTATAAATCTGCTTTGCAGCTGCAAAATAAATTTGGGAAATGTTTTTTTTTGTTCTCTATTTTTTTTGTCTTTAATTTTTTGGGGGGAGCTACTTTGAGGGCACTTAAAAACCCAAAGTCCATTTCCAAAAAGGCACCTCGTGTATCAATCAAAATAACATGTTTGGTTTTATAATGCTTCGCCTTCTGCAATACATCTGCTTTAACAGCTGATTGAAAATGGGAAAAACACAGAAGACAAAATAACAGATATTTTGTCATTAATTTGGTGAAAAATTACACTACTCTGATTTCAAAAAAAATGGGCACAAGGCCCTTTTTTAAATAAAAAAATATTTTAAAAAATTTGAAAAATAATCAAAATTTCAAAAACTTAAAAAGATGTCAATAATTACTGTAATTTACACAAAAAGGAACAAATGCAACTGCCCATGCGGGCAAGGAAATCTTATACTTTTTTCCCCTCCATGTTTGTTTAGTACCACTTCCTCGTCGGTGGTTAAAATCGCCAATATAGCGATTAGAGATGGCATATTGAATTTTGTTCCAAATGGCTATTTTGTGTTCAAAATTTTATTTTTAAAAAAAAGGGAATTCAAAAAATTTGCTTTAAAAATGGGGGCCCCTGGGGGACAATTTGGGCCCTTTTTTCGAATGGTTCATAGTCTAAAAATAATTCCTAATTTGATCCGTCTTGGTTTTAACAGGGGAGTATTTCTGGATAATTATTGGGAGATTTGCCTGGTTGAACAATAAAATTGGGGGTAATTTTTGAAAAGATTAACCAAGAAATCAAAACATTTAAAATTTAATTATTTTTAATATTGTTACCAAAATCAGGCTTTTTGTTGATCTGGTAGTAGAAGGAAAGGTGTATGTGTTAGGCAAGTGTCATTTTTTTGGATTTGGGACACCCTGTATATAGTTTTTGATTCCGTGAGGACTTTATACCTTTAATGCAACCCTGAAGTGATGCCTCCTTACTCTTTTTTTGGGGAATTTTAAAACTATATGGTTTAAGTGATCCCATACTTATCACAACACACTGAAGATTAGTTTGAATTGGGTTTTAACTCCCCTCAGCTTGATGTGGGCCCTACCTTCACCATAAGAGAGCCAATTACAAAAACTTCCATAGCTTGGTATGGTTGATATCTACTGAAAGTTTGCTGACTATTTTTAAATCTTGACTTATTTTTTAACATATTCTAAATTTTTTATTATTAATTTTTGGGTTTGTTTCTTGAACTCCTGTATCACTCTTAGTAACCATCCAAAAATAAAAAAAAACAACTTTTTTTAAGATATCACTGTTTATTTACATTAAACTGTTGTTAATTGAATATTATTCAGAAATTTTTTAATTTTTTAAAACACTTTTTAGATCGGCCCCCGGCTTTGCAATAAAAAATGAAATTGGCCGTTTATGTAAAGAAAATCAATTAAAGTCGACGTATTTAATTTTCCTTAAAGAATTTTAACTTTAGATGGGAAAAAGACGTTTTTTTGTGAGAATGTTGACAAAAATGAACTGCTTGTAAATATATTTTGTAATCGTAATAGGAAACAAGAGCTTTTTATCCATTATTTTGACGGGCGTATAGTTTTTATACCACCAGCATACCCCCTTTAAACTACAGGTTGGTTCAAAAAACGCAAATTGAAAAAAAAATTTTTTAAACTAAAACACCCAAACTTGGTGCCGTTGAATTGTGTCGTTCCCAAACAGGGGCAGTGGTGTATATTTTTAAAAAAGTGGAGGGGGGGGAGCACAGTGTAATTTAAAAAAAATTATATATTTTTCTTTTAGTACTATGTCGGTTTTATTAAAAAAAAGGGAAATGAATGGGAATGTTTTTGCTTTTCTGCATTAAAAAAATGTGTCAGTATGTCCAAGATAAGAGTGAACAGTATGGGGATATTGGAAACCGTAAAAGATCGAGAAGGGTAAATTAGAAGAAAGTTGCCTAGTTTAGGAGTCAATAATATGTGACTGACAAAACTCGAAAATTCTGCTTAGTACCGGAAATATTCAAAAAACCCGAAATCTTCCGATTTCGTTTTTATGTTTTTACCTGTTTTTTTCCCAGTTGAAAAAAACTAAAATTCCCACGGCGCTCAGTGAAAATCGGAAAAGCCAGGCATAAATAGTAGTGAAATTGATATGAATCACAAACATGTTTAATCGTAAGAAAATGTTAAAACTAAGATAACACGTTCATTTAAAAGCCCCCTCCCCTTGGGTTCATTTATTGCATTACATAAGCGCTGTGTAGACCTATTTCCTTAAAAATAAAACTCTATGAAAAATGTTACTATTATTATTAGACTGTTATTATTTTAACAATTTAAGCAGTTAAGAGTTTAAAATTCATAATAAGAGCGTTTATTTCGGCTCGAATTGAAGTTGGATTGAGGCACTTAACAGAGAGAGGTAAACCATTTTAACAGAATTGTAGGATTGAGATAGTTAATCCTGCATTTTTTCAAATTACTTTCCTTTGTCACTGTTGGGTCCCTCAATCCGACTTCAATCTGCGCTGAAATAAACGCTTTTTGACTGAAAATTTTTGAAATAAAATCCAAAATGAAACAAGACTTTGATATACCTGAGGTTAATAAAATTGCTTATTATAAATTAAATAAAGTTGTGATTTGTTTGTTTTTGTTCTATTTAATTTTATAACTAACTTTTGTATGTAAAAATAAGAGCAATTTAAAATACATGTTAAGAGTAATATATTTAAGTATGTAAATTATATACAGACCTCACTTAACAATAACTTTGTAATAATAATAAAGCCTAACCTATCTTAATAATTAAAATCAATCAATATCTTCACTATCACTTTCATCAGCAGAAACTGTTGGTTCATCAAAAAAAGCCATAACTTTGAAGGGTACTGTTTAAGCTTTTTAGCAGATGATTTTTCCCATATTGGAGATTAAGGATCAGAAGATATTAAAAGATTACAAAATATATCCTCCATGTTTTGTTTTCTTGAAAACTTCCGTGCATGAAATTCTCTGAATCTTTTAATATCTTTGTTTCTTGATTCCTGGGCTTCCTCGCCAAGTTTCCCAATTGGAACCATAAAATATGATATTATATCAGAACTGTGCATTAAGATTTTATGGACGGAAGTTGGCATATTGTACCACGGATACAATTCTACAAATTTTCTGGCCGTCTCATGACAGTAGTCCTTAAAACTATCAATTTTTATATGAAAACCATAGAAATTGTTAATAAAATTACATGGCAATTTTTTATTTCTCTATTTAATTTTCTATAAAATAATGTTTTATTTTATAAAAAAATTTATTTATTCTTTAAGTTAGTAGGAGAAAATTATTTGTTGCGTTTGGGACCTACATTTTATACGAATTTGGACCCAGACCATAAATCTTTAAAAATATTTATTTTCTCGTCAAGATCGCAAATTATCGCAGCAACTTAAGATAGGATCTTACGAAGGACTTATTAAACAATAATTTAAAGCTAATTTAAATGCGGGAAATTACGGGAAATC
Source organism: Listronotus oregonensis (assembly GCA_019359885.1). NCBI lineage: Eukaryota > Metazoa > Arthropoda > Insecta > Coleoptera > Curculionidae > Listronotus > Listronotus oregonensis. The sequence continues at coordinate 7,340 of JAHBCN010020626.1, forward strand.
ATATTTTTACTTTAGCAAAAAGTGAAAAATTGAAATTAAAAAAAAATTTAAATTTTTAACTTTTCAGAACACCAGTATAAAAAAACGTAAAGAAATATTTTAAATAAATATTGTGTTTAATATTCTACACCACCAGCAATAGGCTCCATAGTTACTTTAAAATTTTCACCACACTTTGCCGAAAAACTGAATATAAATTACTAATTTTCACAGGCGCTTTTGAATCACAATGAAATAGTCTCCACGAACATCAGCTTTCAACTAAAATATTTCTGCAAGTGACAAGACTAAAAATAAAAAGGGGGATTGTTTATTATACCCAGGTAACTAGATAATGAAATTATACTCAGAATAGGCTTAATTGCGAAGTTGGTATTTCGATTTATGGCCGGGTTTTCCCAATTTCGCTTTGTGCGACGTTCCGTTTTCTCTAAACCATCATCTTAATTTTTAATTACGGCCTTCAATTGCTTATTGCATTTTTTTAAGCGGTTTTTAAACCCAATTACAATTTATGTATAACACTTCATATTTTTCTGTTAAATAAACATTCATCATTCACAAGAAATTCCGTTGGCAACACAAAATTTAATGCAAACTCTTTGCTCAACCAAATTATCCATTCTTAAAATCGCCAAACGCACTTAAGGTGGACAAACAAAATCGGCAGCTGTGCCAGACCATAGATATATAAAGCAAAGGAGATATAACCGTTCATTCATAATTGGCTTTTTTTGTGTATCAAACATTCGTAATGTGTAAGAAAAGGATAAAAAAATTCCCTGCAGGCAACGTCGCAAATTTTTAGCAACGCAAAACTTGGCGGGCCACCAGTGGCGTAGTTCATTTCAAAAACTGTTTATAGAAAATTACTAAAATATATTTTTTTAGTAAATTATCCAAAAAATAGCTACTTTATGAGACTAGGTCCAAATAAAGTGCCGTGACAACTTTTTTGGGCTGTTTCGAGGAAAATAAAACCTATTGGTTTAATATAATAATTAAACTTTATTTATCATATAAAGCGACACTTCTGAAAACTGGCATTGTTAACCGTTAACCATACATACATACATAATAAAAAGCTTAAATCTGTTTTTTTAACTTTATCGGAATTGCCCGTGTTTTTATCTTCATCGCTATCCACCGATTTTTATACATTTACTTTCATGTCATAAAAAGGAATAACAGATCATCTGACAGCCACCCTTAAAGTCCACTAACGAGATCAAAATAGCATGCAATACCATTTTGTAAAAGTGAGAGGAGGAAATTAATAGACCAAAAAATGTTTAGTTCAGTACGAATATCAAAATATAATTGAAAGTTTTTAGGAAAATTGAAATTTGGGATTTGGATTTAAATGAAAAATCATTTTTTAGGACCCTTTCTTGTAAATAAATTTCATATTTCTAAATTAAATAGGTATTGTTAACTTCTATGTTTTTAATGTTTTATGATTTCGAGAAAAGGAAAAGGATGAGAAAAAATTTCACTGTTTTTTTGCATATAATTTATTGTATTCAGTAACAATATTAAAGCATTCTTAACTAATCCAAGAATATTTAACTAACTATTCATTTATATTTGTGATAATATCACAAGGATTAAAATAATCTGAATGATTTTGGCAATTTGTTGTAACTGCATATTCTTTTCAAATCCAAGTAGAGAAAACCATAATTTTTTTCTCTCAGAGTCAACAGGAAACCCTAAAATAAATTTTATAATTGAAATCGTTCATATGCTATATTAATCTAATAAAAAAGTTTATAACAAAAACTATACCTTGATGGTTACTTTTAATCGATTATAAAATAATTGGTAATTGTCTTGAAAGTTGCCTCCCCTCCGATTTTGACCAAATTTGGTATACGGGGGTTTTTGGGGCGCTGATTACTAATCTGCAAAAAAAATTTTCGGCAACGTTTCGTTTTCGAGATATTCATTATCAACGTTAAAAATAAAAATAACCTTATTTACAGCATTCCTCCTTCTTTTAGCACAGAATTCTTGATTTTTACACTAAATTGGCACACAATATTTCACAAACATCTTTTAAAATCTTGATTTTATATTTATTTTACATTTTTTCCATTTAATTGCAAACCTCCACTTTCACACGTCGCAACGTGTCGGCAACCACGTATACACTAGGCTTTTTGTAAACAAATATGGCTGCTGCCTTTGAACTTAAAAGTTCGCAATTTAATGGAAAAAAGGTGTAAAATAAATAAAAATACAAGGTTTAAAAAGGTGTTTATAAAATATTGTGTGCCACTTTAGTGCAACAATCAAGAATACAAAAAGAAGGGGAATATAGTGAAAATGAGGTTAGTTTGATTTTTAACTTTGATGATTAACATCTCGTAAACGAAACGTTCGAAAATTCGCAGATTCGTAATCAGCCCAAAACCGTATCAAATTGGTATAAAGAATTTTAAACTTAGGTATAACAAAATTTGTTATAATCTGTTTCGCACAAACCTGGTATTCACAACATTATTGCAAGTCTATTTTATAAAAGAACTGTTTAAACTTACCGGTGAAACGAAAGTTTTGTTACGAACTAGTTTTCCACAAACCTGGCATTCACAACCATTTTCTAGTCTATTTATTAAATAATACATAAAATATTAAAAAATGTTCTTAACCTAAAAACACAAATCTCTCTGACTAGTTTAAACGAAATGCAACACCGCTCACAACAAATAAATCCACTAGCTGACCGACGACCTTCGTGACCGTAGCGTACGAAATTATGAATAAACTACAAAAAGCAGTGTTGCCCATCTTGACCGTTAATATTCCGTTATGGTTATTTTTGAGAATAATATTAATAAAGCAAAATAAAAATCAACTTAAAAACATATTTTTGTCGCTGCTACTAAGTTATTGCATAACGACATGTTATGATCTATGATCTCTTTAAGAATTTAAAAAGGAAATATTAATAAAGCAATATCCTAAAAATTCGCCAATAAAGGACAATTGGCTTGGATGCATGTGTGTCAAGCACGTTTGACCATCAAGTGGTCTAGAGAGGTAGACACTATTTCAATGCTTGATTGCTTTTAATTGTAAACAGTTTTATCTCCCTTTACTTATATATCTATGGCACAGACTATGTCTTACAGTGGTGCCAGCTTAGTGGTAAAAAGAAATTTGACAATAGGTTTAGGCGGGAATTTTAAATGAGAAATTCGGGGTAGACATTTGACAGATGTATATGTTCTTTTTTATTTTATAAACGGCTTCTACAATGCCAGTACATTTCAGAGATGATTCCGATCATGGCTATAAAACCTACGAAATCGACCAAATATTTACGAAAAATCGTATTTTTTTAAATGGCACTTGTTGAAGTGAAAAAGGCGAGATAAGTATACACGGTTTCTGTCAGAGCACAGAATATGTATTCTTGACCTTCACAAGATAACGCATCCACGTGTGGAAAAGAAAAGGAATTTCCCTAAAACGTCGGAAGGGCTTTCTTGTTTGCTTGAACTTACACCTAATGAGTGTCAACATAGTTACAAAATAATTTTATCCCTCGTTCTTGTTGAACATCTTGTATACAAAATAGCAGTCAAAAAATGAAATGTGACTAGTTTAACCCGGTTTTTATACAGTGTATAAATACAAATACCTGATTATTTTTATCACTGGTGCCATAAAAATATATTACGCAGAAATATTATACAGGGTTGGCCGAATTATCTGCGCTCTGTGACAAGACAAAAGCAAATTTTGATAATTGTCTCGGCGGTTGTGGCAACACCGATTTTGACCAATTTTGGTATACGGGGGTTTTTTGAGGCGCTGATCACAAAAATTTTTAGTAGAAAACGTTTCGTTTTCGAGATATCCATCATTAAACTAATCCCATTTTCACTGTATTTCCCTTTTTTTGCACACAATTCTTGATTTTAACACTAAATAGGCACACAGCATTTTATAAACACCTTTAAAGTCTTGATTTATTTTATACCTATTTTCTATTAAATTGCGATATTGCACTTTCAAACGCATCGGCCATATTTGCTGAAATAAAATTCTCGTGTGTATATGGTTGCGGCGTTTGAAGGTGAAGCTTTGCTATTAAATAGAAAAAAAGGTGTAAAATAAGTATAAAAACAAGTTTTAAAAATATTCTGTGCCAAATTAGTGTAAAAATCAAGAATAGTGTGAAAAATAAAGGAGAAATAGTGAAAATGAGGTTTACAATATTTATTTTTTCGTTTATTTGCGCAAAAGATAAAATAGAAATTTCTACAGGGTGTCCCAGAAGTAATGGGACACAGAGCAACAGTAGATTTCCTAGGTTGAAACACCCAAATCCTCAATTTTGTACTGCTATGTTTTTTAATTAAGAAATTATTACAAAAAAACCAAAACAGAATTAAAAGTTTGACACCCTGTATCTTAGTTATTATCAACTTTGATAAGGCAAGTTTACGTTAATTACATTATTTCGACCTAAGAAATCTACTGTTGCTCTGTGTGCCATTACTTTTGGGACACCCTGTATAGGTAAATATTAGAGTATAAACGGAAACCCTGTATAATATCACATATGATTTGCTCCCACGTGTCCCCGAAAATGTATATTTAGTTGTAATTAATCGTTCTTGCCCGTTGTGAGGAAAAAACTTGGAAAAAATCAAAATTGTGTGCAACGATATTTTTTTAAATAATAAAAAAATGGTTTCCTAGTATTGTTAACCGTGTTAAGTAATATGGTTGTTGTTTTTTGTACTTTGTTTATGTTGTGGTACGAGTAGGTAAGACGGAGGGTTCGGTAGAGGGAAATAGGAACTTTTGTAATGTCTAAAGAGTTTTCCTTGAAAGCTAAGTAAACTTTTTACCGGTCGTTTCCTATTTTCATAAAAATGTAATGCAAAAACTGGAATTTTATTGAAATAATCATGTAAAACCTGAAAAAATCGTGGAATTTGAAAGTACAAACTTGCTAACAATCCTGATTAGGTATGGGTCCCATGTCTTTTTTTATGTAACAAATTTCGGAAATCCTTGAGCAGCCACTGCATTTGAAAGTTAGATTAATTAAAAAAAAAAATACGCACCTAATTCCCCACCTTGTATATCTTACTTTATCCTTGGGTAAATACAAACATTTTTATGCTAAGTTTGCTGGATTGTCACTGACTTCTTTCTCAGTAAGATATCCGTAAAATACGCAAATATTACATTGTGTGTAAAATGCTATCAAGAAAACTCTTTTACATTAAATAGACAAGAAGTTTCATTCGTTTCTTAAAAAGATTTGTTTTTGCAATGTTTGAACATTTTATTTTTCATTTTTCACGCATTTTAAATATTATATTATTAAAAAAACAGTGAGCAACGTCTCCGAGAGGGATAACTAAAAATATATTTTGAAAGTTTTAATTGAATAGAATTTTTCTTTATAAACTGATTTGAAATTTAAATTCCCCATTTTGAAAAATATTTTTAATTATAAAACTTAAAGAAGATGCGTAAAATTCGGCCTTTTTTCGCTGATCATATTCATAAAAATCCAACCTTTCAATTTGGACCATTTTATTGTACAGGGTGTCCCAGAATATGTGGTTAATCCCTTGGAATCTAATAAAAACTAAAAATATTATGACAAGTTTCCCTAAACTTTTTCCACGAGCCTTCCCTACGGAAATACAGGTACATAACGGACGCCCCAAAAGTTTTTTAAAATTTTTAAAAAACTAGGCGTAATTTAAATATTTTTTAATATGATGGTTACTAAATATTAGTCTTCCCCAAATAAACCCATCAAATCATATTTGGTTTACCAGGGACGGGCAGCTCTGACACAAAATAAATTTTTTTTAAAACCCTGTATGATGAGGCTCAACAATATTATTTTTGGAACTTTAACCTTAAACAAAAAAAAATATTTTGATTGACCCCGATAAAATCCAACGACATATACTAAAGGACTGTTCAGTTCCTTTTAAGTTCGTTGGAAAATTTAGGAGAAGCAGGAGGGCTGTGACGCACCACCGGTGCTAAATAAGCTGGAAGATGTTTTTAACATCGATGTTAGATGACACAACATCGATGTTTACCTTTAATGTTTAATATTATATAAAAAAAAAGTTTTAAACGTATTTTTCTAGCTCCAAAAATAAATTATTATTTTTTTAAATAATTTAGGATCAACATCGATGTTTTTTTGTCATATCCCAGATAAGGCCCGGTGGTAACGTCAGAGCGAGTTTGACCTTGGCAGACAAATTCGGCAAATACAGTCCCTTTAGTATTTCCTAAACTCTTAACTTTTAAGACACAAGGGGAAAATTTTTTAAAAAAAAATAATTTTTAATAATATCGTAAAAAATTTTGGATATTTTAAGAAATTTTGCCCACATGTACTATGGATCAAGAAGCATTTTTTAGTGTACCACTTTTTTTTTAGTTGCCAAAATGGGGGTCAAATTATGTATGAACGCCACTGGTGGAAATAAAAGTAAATGTGGTCCCAAAAAAAAAAGCTTCTTTTACATAGTACATTTTAAATTTTTTAAAAATATCTAAAGGGATTACAGATTTAATAATAAATGATTTATTTTTAAAATTTTCCCACCCTTTTCTCAAAGTTAAGACGTTTAGGCATACGTCCATAAAGTTTTTTTTTAAAATTGACCCAAAAATTCCCTTTTTTAAATATTGACGTACATTTAAAAAACACCCTGTATAATGTAAAAAATACCGACTATGATTTTTTTTATCTCGTAAACAGTTGATTTTATCGTGTAAATTTTTTTTTAAGTTTTTTTTTTTGAGCCCTTATCATACGGGGTTTTTAAAAAAAATTCCTATTTTGTGTTAGAGCTAGCCCGCCCCGCAAACTAAATAAACCAAATATGATTTTTTGGGGTTTTTTTTAGGAAGACTTCCCTAGTAACTATCATTTTAAAAAAAATAATAAATTACGCCTAGTTTTTTAAAAAGTTAGTAAAAAAAAAATTTTCCCCGGGGGCGTCCTTATGTACCTTATCTCCGTAGGGGAGGGTCGTAGGAAAAAGTTTATGGGAACTTGTCATATTATTTTTAGGTTTTCTGTTAGATTTAGGGGACGCCCACATATTCTGGTACACCCGATATTTTGGGGTGAAATTTGAAACCTATTACCCCCTTTTTAAAATCCCTAGATCCACCACTGGGTTTTAACCCTTTCGTATCATGGTAACCACGCAACTATTGAGCCACGGTTGCCATTAGCAAATCGCTGTCATACAACTTAACCAAAAAACATTTCGTCATATTTTGGGTTTTAAAAAAATTTAAAGGCGGGGTTTTTTTAAAAGAAGACAAAATTATGGAAAATTACAAGATAACTGGGAGGGCAGGGGGGGGGGCCCACGGATAGTGTTTCAAGGTGTCGATCTAAGGGCCAACAAAAAGGTGGCGTTAAAAAAAATCGCTGTAAATCCGGGGTTTGGGAATACCGAAGAATACATTGGGGGAAAAATTTCCTTAAAGGGGTTAAAAGCTAAAAAAGTAAGATTAAAGAAAAT
>JAHBCN010020627.1:0-14880 GCA_019359885.1 Listronotus oregonensis
GGGAGAAATTTATTTTGGCTCAAAAAGTTATCCAAGCTTTTTAAAGCTGCTGGGCCTATGGATGTAATGTGTTTGTGCCAGTTAAGGTTGTTCTCAAAAGTAACACCCACGAGATTAAACGATTCTTTGTTTTGCAGAACTTATCTGCTTATGTGTAACGGATGAGCATTCGTAGACTTTTTTCGCAACAGCAAACAGGACTGTGTTTTGAAAGCATTAAACTAGACAGGATTTTGACGCCCCGAATCAAGACTAATTAAAGATCTTGTGAAAGAGATATCTGCATTAACCTGCGCTTGTTTTCCAAGTCAGACTCACATTGTTCTTTCTGAGCAATATGATTTTGAAGTGCTAAGCTCACCTATAATAAAGATTTACTTTTATACTTGCAAAAAACAGTGCTAATAATAGGCCTTTTCATCACAATATTTTTTTGTGCGCATGCGTCAGTATCAGCCATTTTTTTCGTACTGTTTTTTGTAAACAAGCATGTTAAAGGGCCTGTAAACACATAATTAAAATAAAAAAAAATAAAAGAAAGTATAGTTATTGAAGAAAAGAAATACGAAAATAAAGAAAAAAGTGCTTTAATTAGCAAATAGGTTTTTTAATCGATTATTATAATGATATCAGTACGAAAAGGAACGAAGAAGCGGTGTTGTTATGGAGTATGTAGAGTGATACACGCTATAAATCATTTAAATACAATACAATTTAATTAATATAACAATTGTATGTATGTGGTAGGTCTAATTAGAATAAAATTATAGATACTTTTTGTATAGTAAAGAAGTAATGATGCCTAACCTCTCAATTAGCTCACTTCTTTTTCCTTTTTAAAGACGTCCATGACATTTAAGCTACCTTTTTAATTGCGTACAATTATGGGCTTCAACTGAGTTATAAATCAGTGAAGCACCATCAACGATTTTTTCCAGTAAATGATTTAATTGGGGAGATAATACTGCATTCCCAGCCATTGTCGATCAAAACAGTACGAAACTTTTGAATTGCCGCTTTTTCAACATGGCGACTGCGCTTACGCTTGTCACATGATGAAAAGGCCTATTAAATAAATATGTCAAATATTCATTTGTTTAATAAACAGTTACTATAAAGAAAAATGTATTCATTCCGAAAAAAATAAATAGATACTTTTACCTTTTATTTGATGTGCTATCTTTAACTTTATACCTTGCCTTATTTTTATCTATGCGGGTCAATGAGCACTTGACGAATCCATTTCACGCTCTTTCTAAACTTCATATTAAAAAGTTCAAATACTTAAGCTTTAAACTAGACCATATATTTATATTTAAAGGTCATAGTGCTTAACAAAATAAAGTGTTTTAAAATATACAAAAGAGTTGTTATTTTGTGTTTATGAAAATGTAGAATAAAGAATACACTTTAATTTAAAAATTGTTTAAAGGGGTCTTTCTTTTTAAATATTGTTTTAAACTTAACTGTGTTTATAAGCCTTTTTTTAAAGCAAAGTTTTAATATAAAATAATTACATAACACTATACGTGCTAAAAATAGTAAACCTTTGCTAAGTTAATATAGTACAGAAAATTAAGGATTTTGGCTGGGAATTTTTCTGTCCTTCTTGGATTACCTGAAATTTTAACAGAAGGTAGGAAATGGCCCAAGGATCAAAGCTTATACCATGCCGATGGGCGCTTTTATCCTAGGGGTGGTTGCCAACTACAAAAAATAATAAAGAAAGTAATTCTAAGTTAAAAATGTTTATAATTTTTTTCGTAAAACTAATATTTTTCGAGTTATTCGTGATTGAAAGTAATAGTTATTCGACGAAAAAATCGACGTTTTAATGGGTTTTTCACGAATTACTTTAAAAGTAAGCACTTTATCAAAAAAAGTGTAGATAGCAAAATTGTAGCTTATAAAAAAACAAAAAAATTTTTTTAAATAATTTCTCTACAACCAATACGGACCGAGCTACAGCTTGTTAATGGTTAGCTTTTGTTTGTCAAATGCTAAATTTGAAAGATTCAAAGTCAAATAGCGGGAAAAGTTTGCATTTTTCAAGGAAAACATATAAGGCCTTTTTTAAAGTATATATTAGACCTTTCTTCTAAAAAAAAAAAAATCTATAGCCTAAAAATTGAGCGAGTTATGATCAAAATAAGGTCAGTCCGTACTTTTTTCTACGAAAAGATCATTAAAAACAACCCTAATTCCCCTTTTAATTAAAATTGAATTGTACCCTTCTGCGATTCTTTTTATATATGTATTATTCAGACATCTTAGAGTTTAACCAAATTAAAATGCTTAATTTTAAAAAATAGGAGCTTAAAATGAAAAATGATTTTCCGCAATTTCGTAAAAATAGCATTTTCTTCAAAATAACTCCAACAATACTGGAAATACGAAAAAAATGCTGAAGTACCGAATTGTAGCTTTTTTGATAACAAAGACTTTTCATTTCATAGATTTTTTTGTACAATAAATATTTGGCCAGATATGGCCATTTAGAGCCTCTATTTACGAGCGAGCACCACCTTATTCCAGTCTTTTAAACTCGTCCCATTTTAAAACTAAGGGATTTAAAAGGAATTAATTCACATAGCCATGTAGCTCTTAAAAAGCCCTACAAAATAAAATAAATAAAAAACTTCTTATCATGTAAACTAAACGAGGAGGTCAACCACCCTTTTTCTTCCCATTCACTGTACTAGTAGTAAGGACTTTTCAATATTATTGTAGAAGAGCAAACAAAAACAATAGTTATAATTCTCATAATCTGTGACAACATGATCAGCGGGTAATTATTACACAATTTTTAACCGTTATATCTGTAACATAAAGTTTAAATTATTTTACACTTTTAGAAACAAACTGGGGACTGCAATATTAAACTATCATTCAAAACAAAATAAAAAAGACATATTTATCTCCATCAATATTTTTTTGTCATCTTATTTTTAACAAACGCTTCTTAGTCATATTGTATCCTTAAATAAAATAATTTGTTTAAGTAACTAGCTAGAAGCTTAAAAAAATAGGTATATTATTTTTTTAATTTGTGACAACATGATATACACTAAATTAAAATTTAAACAATAAAACCAGTGTTGGTCGTTTAATTAACAAATTGACTGTATTATCTGCAACATAGAGTCTAAACAGAAAATAAAACTGCCAACTGAACCATTATTAATTTATAAAAAAAACCAATAAATGAAATTTGTATGCCTATTTTTTAAATATACACTCTTTTACAGACAAATGTTCGTCAAAATATATATTTATACAGAGTGAAACATAAATATGGAACGCTCGTAATACCTCCACACCGTTTATCCAATTTTTATGAAACTATGTACTCATAGGTTCGAAATTACGCCGGATCGAATGGTAAGCTCCGCGTCGTTGCCAAGTTTACCGTTTTTCTAAAATCGAATAAAACTTTTTTTTTTAACGAAACACCCTGTATTTGATTCAATTTTTGAGTTCTTCTTAAAATTGTGTATACTTTTTGTATAAAGTAGTTTTTTCTAACGATAACAGTTTCTGAAAGAATTAAGATTAAAGTAATACTTAATGTATTTTAGCTACAAATACCTGAACATGTAAGCTTACCTGGAATATCTGACATTGTCAATATTTTTACACAAATTATTTACACAAAATGGATCATTTAACTGAAACCCAAAGAATCGAAATTTTAATGATACTGGGTTATGAGGACAGAATAAGAACACAAGAAGAAGTTTGTAATATTTTTAATGACAAATATCCTGACAGAAATTCGTTAACAAGATATACTGTGTGGGAAAATACTCGCGACTTGTCATAAAAGTTGTTAATGGTAGCATAGTGGCCGACATCCGAAAACTACATTTCCCACTTCGGAGTTGGTAGTTATTTCAATTTAAACGGAACTTTTATATTTGATGACAAAGGCACTCTAGAAGATAGGTTGGTCTTCTTTCTTGATGTTTTAGTATGCAAGGACTACTAGGTTATTAGATCTTACCAATTACGACTACAACTATATTGTTTCTCGTCGTCTCTGTACTTGGGATTCTCTCTGTTGTTCTTTGCTGCCACCTGGTACGATTGCACTAGCGCACAAAGGTAACCCACCCTTTTTCTAATGTGTTCCCCCAGAGCAATAAAGAAGACTTTCTCAAAACAATTAAATCTATTTACAAATATAAATAAAGCAAATATTTACAATGATAAGCTAAAAAAAATTAGAACTAACAATGAGAACTAGATTTTAGTGTGAAATGAACTGCCGTGGTTTTATTTATTAAGTGTAAGTTAAAACCAATTTGGAAAAGATAAGATCCCCTGGTAAATTTAGAAAATACAAGCTTTAAGAAAGCAAAAATATTTAAAATCACTTACTGCTGTTTATACTTTACAAAAAAACAAAGGATGATAAACCCTTTCCCTTAAGAAGGATACCCTTAGTGAAATTCCCTTAATATTCTATCTATTTGTCTATTAAAAGAATTTAATTAATAAGAAAAATGTTTAAGATCAAAACCCTCTGAACAGAGAACTCACGAGTAAAACACGACACGTTATAACGAGGTTCAGACTGTAATTAACTCAAATAATAATTTTAAAATTCCATGAAACTTATTCGCCCTTCCCTGATAGATCCCCACTTGATTTCGCGTGGTCCCTGGCTTAGGCCATTTTCCACCAATTAAACAGGAATATTAACCCTGTAATCCCGCCCTGTTAGCGTGGTTCCTATTTTACGCCTTATTGCACACTTTGGCCTCTTAGAACTAGAGGGCGCGAGTGGTTCTAAATCGGGGTTCATTTAGTTTTTAAATTCTAATTTACGGCTTTAATGTTCAAGTCTTTTACTTTTTATATAAAATACTTAATAGTAATCTATTCTACTAATTCCTATACTAAGAAGGTCCGTCAATGATTAGAAAAAAAAACCTATATGAAATTTATCGTAAATTTTGGATTTTTCTCTTTCTTGTTGTTTTACATAGGTAAAAAAAATCATAAGACGAAACTACTTCACAAATCAAATTAATACGCTACAAAAACAGAGTCTTTCTATATATTCTTTTGTTTTTCATAATGGTAAAATCGGTTTAACAAAAATAATGCGCCAGGCGGGGTCAATTTGTCGACATCTGTGTGCCTTCTTTTCCCCGAACCATAAACAACGTTGAGGGTGGTTCTGTGAATTTCTATATCTCGAACAATATTTGGTTACTGTTTAACTTTATGTTTACTTAATTCCAGGATGCGATCAATTAAGTTTTTGGGTTCTTAAAATATTTACAACCAACATATTTATGAGATAAGTCCTGGGAACGTTATAAAAATATTTTTCAGAATATTGTTTATCTTAAAAGCCCTTTATCCCCTTATTAAGTTATATTTTTCACATTGTGCTAAAAGTTTTTTGTGCAACGAAATAGCCTTTTTGAAAATACAGGGTGGTCAAGATATATTCCCTTACAACTGTAAGCAAAGTTTTTAAAACATTCCGTGAATCTGGACACGTAAAAGATGCTGCACACTCTGGCCGACCTAAAAGTTTAATAGACGGTAATAAGGCTCTGAACGTTTTGTTGAGTTTAGAGGAAAATCCCCACCTTTTTACCAGAATACTGGAAAAAGAAAATCACATTTCCCATATGTCAGTAGACCGCCTGTTAAAAACCGAAAAGTTTCATCCCTACAAAATAAGACTGGTACAAGAGCTCTCAGAAGACGACTATGACAGACGCTTGCAATTTTGTGAAATTATGATGGAGCGCTGCAACGCCAATCCAGATTTTGTCTTTCAGATAGTCTTCTCTGACGAATCAACCTTTTTTTTTAACGGAACTGGTAATAGACATAATTGTCGTTATTGGGCCAGGGAAAACCCTCACTGGAAACGCGAAAATCACACCCAGTTCCCTCGAAAAGTAAATGTTTGGGCTGGTATAATAGGTCGAAGAATAATTGGCCCAGGAAATTTCGAGGGTTTCAAAAATCCCGAAATTTTTGAAGCTTTTGCGGTTACGTCTTCATGAAAGAGGCGGTAAATGGAAAAAGATACCTGCAGCTTTTAATAAATGAAATTGTTCTGGCTCTTGTGCAACTATTTCCAAATAATCGTAAGTTGTGTTAATTTAATTTTTTTACACTACACTCGCCTACGGCTGGTCCGACAAACTTTTCCATTAGTAAAGAAAGTAATACTTTACTTTTTTTTTGATTATTTTAAAATGATATTTTAGGCAATAATCAAGCACCAGGTGACAAAATATGGTTTCGCTGGATGGAGCCCCACCTCACCATGCCCGTAATGTTCGGCGGTAAATAAATAATGTTTTTTTATATATTATTAAAATCCACTGGTTTCGGATTTTGTTTTGTCTCAAAAAATACGTTTCAAAAGCAACCAAATGACTTGATAATTTAAATTAAAAACAGCAGAAATATAGGAGAATTATAAATGACAAATTTTAAATTTTTACATTTTTGGGAAACTTGCTTATTGCCGGAAAAATCAAAAATTTTTTTTTTCTGTTTAAATTTTGGTTGTGTTTTTGCTAATTCCCTTGCCTTTGGTTGATTCCTTAAAATTTGTAGGAAAAAAAAAAGGTTTTTTTTTTTAAAAATCTTTAAATTTTTTCCCCAGAAACTGTTACGTTAGAAAAAAAACCCTTTTCAAAAAGTTAAACAATTTTAACAAATTTTTCAAAAACTAAAAAGGGGTGTTTTTTAAAAAAACCCGGAAATTTCCCAAAAAACTTGGCAAAGAGCGGGGGTCAATCCGAGGAAATGTGAACTTAGAAACAATTTTCTAAAAATTATAAAGATGTGGAAATTTTTCAACTAAATTTGTACCCCCAAAATTTATTAAATTATATAATTTTTAAAATTTTATTATTTGTGTGGATATGATCCACATTAAATTTAAAATTTAGTTTTTTTTTTAACTTTTATAAAAAGTATTTTTATATATATTAAAATACCAGTTTTTCTCTATAAATCTTTGCTTCTTCTCTAGTAAATCATTTCGGAAATATGAACCGTTCGTTCCGCATTCATGAATTTTGCATAATGTGTGCCAAACAATAAATTTTTTTGGTGTCACGTGAATAAATATATGGCTTATATGGTAAAAAATTGCTTAAATGAGATTGGAAAGTCAAAACTTTTATTTATGGTCTATTGTTTTAGGTACATAAAATTGATTTTTGTATTAATAAACGTTCAAGGTCTAAAAAAAGTAGCTAAGTTTGCCTTACATTAAAAAAAGGGTAAATATAAAGAATAATTTTTATTACAGTCATAGTTTTTTTGTGAAAGGTTTTTGTTTCTGTCTAAAAAATAATATTTATGTGATTGATAAACATAAAATTATTAATTTAAAATTTTAAATTTGGATTCTAAAAAAAATAAAATAATGTTTCTTTTATTGAACATCTTTACACGTGATTAAAAAATTGGTAATTGGGCAGCGGGGTTTTTTTTTGTGATTTTGCTAAAGCTCTTGACTGTAAATCATTTTTATTTTGTTAAAACAAACTTTAGATTTATGGATTTGGTGGTTCTTTTTAAATTGATTTTTTTAAAAGATCAAAATTGTACGTTAAAATCATTTTGTGGTACTTCTAAGACTTTCTTTTTCATATATTTTAAAACAGTATGTTTAGTATGCAAAAATTATTGGTCTAATAATATAAAACTTTTTTGTTAAAAAAGGTTTATTATGTATTTGTTTTAAAGATAATTAAGAGTAAAGGGTTAGGCTATTATATTGTCTTGGTTTACATTTGGTTGAAATTTTTTTTCGACCTCAGAATTTTTTTAAATTTTTTATATCTTTTTAAAAAATTAAAATTTCCCTATCACAAAAATGAAGCCTAAATAAATAAACCTACTTTTAAAAATACCCTTTTTAATCAAATAATTTAAATGTAATGTTAAAAATTTGGGTATTTAAAATTTTAAAAAAAATATACTCTCCATCTTTAGTTTGTAAGTTTTAAAGAAAATATTTTTTATCTAAGATTGTTAATTTACTAAAAAAAGCAAGACCACAAACTCTTGCAGCAAGCCCAAAGACCAAGCCAAAGACCTGGTCAAAACAAGAAAGCAAGACGTTTTTTGCAAGACCAAGACCAGAGCAAGACCAAGCCCAAGACCAAGACTTGCTTTGCTCATCAATAGTAATATTGTAAAATAATGAAAAAAACTTTTTTAACATGACTTCCAGGTTCTGATTTTAATAATCAATTTAAATAATCAAGACATATTCAAAAAAATTTATAAATAACAAAAACGGCAAATAAAAAATATTATTTAAAATTTATGAAAAATTAATAAAAAACATTTTGAATTAGAATATATCTTTTTTTAATAATTTTTAAATAATTTAATAGTATTTTTTCCAAAAAGTAAAATTTTTTTATTAATATTTTTAAGGGTAAAACAAACAAAATTTAAACGTAAATGTAAAGAATATTTACATGCTATCCCTAATGAAAAAAAAACTTGCTTTGAAGCCGTTTCCATACGTTTTTTAAATTAATAACGAACTTTTTTGAAGTTCGCTCTTTAGTAAGTAATTTAAAAACCAAAACTCTAAATTAAAATGTCAAAAATTAATTTTGCTTTTGACGTACTTTTAAACAAATTTTACAAGATTTACCTATCAATATTTATTTTTTAAAAACAAAATGTTAAACTGGGTAATTTTAGTAAATGTTTTGAGTGTTAGGGAAAAAAATAGATTGTTGAAGTACAGGGGTTCCAAACTGGACGCTTCTTATGGGAACAACAAGAGAAAAAATTGACCATGGTGCCCGAGTCAAATTTAATAAGAAAACTATGCGCTAACAAACTTTTGCTATCTCTTTTCGTTTGGACTAGAGGGCGTTTCTCGAATTTCACGATTTTTTAAATGCCTAACTTTCTTATTAATTAATTTTGATAAAACTTTCTTAAGCACTTTTTCGAGAATTCATGGGTAGTTTTTAAGGGGGTTTGATTTTCGTGCACCACCAAAAAAAAAATTTTTATATGGACCACCCTATATTATAATTTTTGAAAGCTGGGTTTTAAATTTTGATGTATCACTTTTATGTTTATCTTAAAACCATTACAGTATTAGATTTAAAAATTAAAATAATGTGTCTACAGAAATCAACATTGCCAGACTAATAAAAAAGACATAGGATGCTAACATGTTATAAATTTTTAAAAAAACAGATCCCAAAGTTTTTTGATAAGATTATTTAAGAAATTATAATTATCTAAAACACAAACGAAAAAACAACAAACCAACAATATTAACAAAAAACATAACCCCTAACTAAGTAATATAAAATTTTATGGAATTTAATTAACGATAATAAATAAACAAAAAAAATAAAGTTGTTAACAAATGTTCAAATCGTCTCTCATTTTGTTGTACGCAAATTCTACATCTTTAACAGCATCCGCATTAATAAGTTCTTATTTTGAACTCGGTTAAACGCACCTCACAAGCCCTTTTTAATTCTTCCCGGCTATTAAAATTATTGTTTTTATAAGTAAAAGGGCCCTAAATTTTACCCCAAAGAAAAAATTTAGGAGTCGGTCCGACCTGGCAGGCCATTGTTTGGGGTTTTATTTCCCATCCAATTTTCACCACACTAAACATAAAGTAATCGTTTATGGTCCTTGCACAATGGGAGGGGCACCATCAATATGGAAGACTCTGGGTATCAGATTTATGGAATATCTTAAGAATGGTTCAACCTGGTCCCCAAAATATCCAAAAATTGTCTAAATTTTAGCGGTTCATCATAAATGTAGGGTCCAATGATTAGTTCAAAAAATTTCCCAAACCCCACACATTGCAGCTAAATCTTCCTTGTTTTTCGTTTTCGACAGTCGCATGGGGATTTTCTTGGGACCAAGTAAAATTTATTAAACCGTTTAAAATATGCCGAATCCCAATCGAAGCCCGTCAGACCAAAAAATTTAAAGCAAAATTTGGTTCATTTTGTATTTTTTTTTTAAAAAACCACCTAAAAATCCGATCAAATTCCCAGGAGAAGAGGGATGGATTTTGCGGGTTCGAAAAGGTTTTAAAATTTTTTTTTTTTCCCCGTGGTTTTTGCTTCTGGATACGCCTCTTCAAGTTTATGGAAGTTGAATATTATTTTCATAAAAAAGTGCCTAATACGTTTAGAGTTTTTACTTCATGTTCGTTTTAAATTTCTTGATTTTAAGCATAATTTGCTCTTGGTTTTTAAAAGAGCCAAAATTTTGAAGATTATGGGCAAGTCTAGCAAATACTTTCCCCGGGATGGTTGCTGCCGTTCGGGAATATCTTTGAAAATACAAGTTTCTTGCCGCCTATGCATTTTTTTCTTTCTATGTGACATTCAAGCATGTTGAACTTTTAAAAAATTTTCATACATTTAACATTTTTCAAAAAATCTTTCTTAAAAACTTAAAATTACTTTTTGTTCTACTAAAAATACTAAAAATATTTAATAATACCATGTCAACTCAATATTTAGAAGCTGTTAAAAATATTAAAACAAAAAATCATATGCACGGCCTACTGCTCTTTTACGTAGCAACTTTAAAAAATGTGCTTTAATCATAACATGTTAGCATCCCATTTTTTATTAGTCAGGCAAAGTTTAATTTCTGTATGCACATTATTTTAACGTTTAAATCGTAATATCGAAATGGTTTTTAAAAAAACATAAAATATACAAAATTTAGGAAATTTTACCAGCTTCGAAAATCTTTAATATATAGGTGGTCCATATAAAAAAAGATTTTGGGTGGACGAAAATCAAAACCCCCCCTGAAAAAAATTTCTGCCTATCGCAATGAATTTACGAAAAAATTTCCCAGAAAGTTTTTAAAATTAATTATCTTTATTAATGGGAAAGTTAGGGGGGCATTTAAAAAATCGAAAAAATTTTTCGAGAAACGCCCTCTAGTGGCCAAACGATAAGAGATAGCAAAGTTTTGTTAGGCCAGTAGTTTTTTATTAAATTTGAGCTCCGGTTTTATTTTTTCTTCCTTCAAAAAAGGGGCCCCTAAGAACGCGCCCGGGGACACCTGTACAAAACACTAACAATAAAGCTTGTTAAAATAATATTATAAAAAATTATAATTTTTTCTACCAACGTGCAAAAGCTAGTATTTTTTAGATCCACTATGCAAAAGTTTTTTTTTTGCACTAGTGTAAAAGAAATTAAGCTAGGTTATGCTTTTTATACACAGAATTTATTTAACTCGAAACAATTTTATGCACTGCTTTGTTTTCAAATTTAATATAAACAGTCCCTGAAATTATCCAGCCCACTTGAAGGAATGAAATTTCCCCCAAAAACCCCATTTTCGAGCCCCAAAAATTCACACTTTTAGTTTTTTTTTTGACACATGTTTTATACAAGTTGAAAAGAATGTTTTTCTTGGCCCCTTTAATTTAATTTCATAATCACAGCAAAAATAGACCAGAATTTATTAATATAAAAGAAAGGGATAATGGCAAGTGGGGAATAGCTTTGGTCCAAGACGTGGGGGGGTGTAAAAATTGCGGCTTGTGTTGCGGCCCTGTCGGGAACACTAAAAGTTACATTATTAGGGTTGGACAGAGTGAGTCGAAGCTTTTATATGGTTTATTTTTAGTTGAAAATATTTCTGTAAGAGTTGATATTTTTTTTGGTTTTGACTGTTTTCTATTACGGATGGTGATATATTGAGGCAAAAATGCATAATTTTGAAATAACCAAAATTTGGGTTTCCCATATGGATTTTGTCATTTACTCGGAGCAATTTAAAATTTTTGATATGTCTGTTCCAGAAAAATTGCAAAGCATGGGATTTTTAGATCCCAATTAAAAAGGAAAAAGGGGTTATGAAAAAAATAAGAAAAAATTTTTAATGCTCTATTATTAACATTCTGCATGTATTGTTTTTTAAACAGTTCCATTCAGTTCATTATCCTGTCTAACACAGACACAGTTTTTAAGTCCACAGTGACTTTTTTACAAACTTTCGAATGTAGTTATCAGTTATCAGTAAGTAAATTGAAATTTTTGTTCAATTTAATTGATTATTTAAAAAAACCAAAAAAGTAAAAGTTTAATGTTTCTGAAATCCTTTTAAAACCCCATGAATGGGGTAATTCAATTTTTTTTGTTAGCAATTTTTGAATTTGGTTTTTTGTTCCTTATTTTAGAGGGCCCCGAAGTGGAGGTAAAACCATTGGTTTTTTATTTTGGGATTTTAAAAATGTTTTCCGGGGATAAAAAAGGGGTTGGTTATCTGAAACTAAATAAAAGGGAAAAAAATTTTGAAAAAAGGACCGGGGGAAATTTTGGTTTTTTTGCGGGGGGGCCCGGGGGGGGCGTAAGGTCGCAAAACAAAAAAATACATTTCTCAAAAAATAAAAAATAAAGATAAATTGGTACTATTTTTTTTAATTTTTCAACAAAGAAGCTTGGGGTTAAATTTTTGTTCCTAAATTAAAGGGGGGGGGGGGTTTAAAAGTTAATTTGGGTGCTAAAAACCCCGGATTTTAACCCAATTTAGTAATTTGTCTTTTAAAGAAATTAAAATTTTTAAAAGGAAAACCCTTTTTACACTCATCTCAAAAACGGCAAGGGCGTCAAGGTAAAAACTCCATTTTGTTTTGAAAATTTAAATGATATATATTTTTACATATTTAGATAGAAAAAAAAACCAAAAAACGGCGAAAACCGAATTTAATATCTCTTTAAAAACCAATATTTTAAAAAATATAAATATACATAGAGATTTTTTTTGGACACGATGTTTTCACTGGGCCTTTTTTTAAGGTAAAAAAATTTATACATTTTTCAAAATCAACATACAGAATTTTTTTAATTTAAACCCATTTAACGATTTTTAACCATTGTTTACCAACCTTTTAAATGAAAATCCATCGACGTGGTCCTTATCAAGTTAGTTAAAAAAAAGGGGTGCTAAAAGTCAAAATTAAAAATTTTTTTCAAAATAAAATTTTTTTGTGTTGTCTATTGTGTTTTAAAAAAGATGCTTTTTTGCTTGAAGAAGCAGTTGTATTTTGTTTTTTTTTTGGGGGTTTCTGAAAAAACGAAAAATAGCTGCAAGGCTGTATGTATTGAGATACCCTTTTTGAGGGGCCAAAAGAAGGGGGCAGTGTTTTGTTTAGCAAATCTTTTTGTACCAGGGGGAATGTTTTCCCCCTTTTCACCCAGCCCGTAGAATGGGGAAAAGGTCATCAACGTTTTTGCTTTTGGGGGTTTAATTCCCCCAAGCAACAAAGGCATTTTTTAAAAACCAAATGCACAACACAAAAAAAAATTTTTAAATAAAATTTTGGGGTTTTGACATTTCAGCACCCCTTTTTTTTAAAACTAACTTGGCCCAGGTCAATGGATTATTCTTTTTGGGTTGGTAATTATCTAATTTGTCTAAAATCTTAAAAGGTTAAAAAATTGTAAAACCATGCAGTATGTCATTAGTTTTAAAAATTTATAAATTTAAATTTTTTCCTAAAGAAAAGGGCTTAGGGAGAAAAAATTGTGTTGTTAAATGGTTACCTCTCATGTCGTATTTGTTTTTTGCTAATATATTGGTTTGAAAAAAATAAAATTGGGGGTTTTTCGTTTTGTTGGGATTTTTTTTTTTTTCAAATATGTAAAAAGGGTTTATATCTTATTTAAAATTTAAAAAATTTGAAAATAAGTTTTTTTTAAAGCCCCTAGGGCGTTTGGGGGAGTGTAGCAATAGTTTTAACCAAAATAAGTTAAATGCATTTAAACGGAACCCCAATTTCAAATTCGGGGGGAAAAAACCCGGGTTATTAGGGGCTTTTCTAAATTAAACTTTAACCCTTCCCCCCACTTTAATTTGAAATGAAAAAATTTTACCTGGGAAAATTTTTTTTAGAAAACATTTAAAAAATAAAAAAACCCTTATTGATAAATTTTTTGAAAAAAATTATATTTTTATGTTTTGTTGTTACCCCCCCCAGGGGCCTCCCTTTAAAAAAAATTTCCCCAATTTCTCTTTTTCCTTTTCTAAAAATTTTTTTTCCAAAATTTTTGGTTTCAGATATTGCCCCCCTCTTAGTGGGAAAACCCCGGCATTAATTAAAAAATGAGTGAGTTAATGTTAACTATTTTATTGTTTTATAAGGGGTTTAAACCCCAATTTTTCACAAAAACATATTTTTAATTACCCCTTTTTAAAAATTTAATCCTTTTTTATTCAGGATTAGTTTTCCCCGATAATGTCACATGCCAGTGTTTTTTACCACAAAAATATTAATTATACCACTATATATTTTTTTTTCTTTTTTAAAACATATAATAAAATAAATTTTGGGGGAAAAAAAAGACTTTTTTTTTTCGTGCAAATTTTTATTAAAAAATGGAGCGCTTTCGGTAAACCATCATCAGTGCTATCTCCCAAAAAAGAACTTTAAAAAAAAAAAAAAATTTTATAATTTTTAAGGGGAAAATTTTTAAAAACTTATTTTGGGAAATTTTTTTAAAAATTTTAAATTTAAATTTTCTAAAATTTAAAAATTAAATATAGTAAATCAATTAAAGTGATGAATTTAGAACAGATGGAAAAAAAAAACAAAAAAAAAGAAAAGAAAACCACCTGGGAAGCAGGGCCGCACAAATTTTACCCAAAAAAAATGTGAGGGCTTCAATAAAAATACATTTTATCAAATTAAAATAAAAATCATCAACATTAACATTTGTTACATTTTCCCCTTATTAAAGGGGAAATTTAAAAAATTTCCCTTTTGTGGGGGAAAATGGATTATGTTAGGTTAGGGGGAACCCTTGCTGACTTTTAAAAAAAAAAACAACCATTTTAAAGGGTATAGAAAAGGAT
>JAHBCN010020628.1:0-14959 GCA_019359885.1 Listronotus oregonensis
AATAAATTTTGGGAACGTAGTATCAGAAGTCTGTTAGAAAGAATGAATATTTATGTTGTAATTATCTTTATATTCTGCACTGGTAATATGATTTATAATCTTTATCATTGTTTGAGTTTCACAATTCCGTGCTATATTTTAGAGTCCGTGCAACATAGGTCACTGTTGTTTGCACAAATACTTGTGTCATATTTATTTGCCCTGGTGGCGTGTGCGATTGCCATCGTCGACCAACCTAGGTATTAAATAAATATCGAGGAGTAAACATTAATAACATGAAAAATGTAATGAGGGTGTGTGCCATATCAGGTTTATTTTTATAGGGTAGAACATTAATTTTTTATGACTTGCCTGCATTACCTAGTATTGGGTCTCTTGCATAAAATTTATTTTGATTTAAAATACGTCAAATCTCTTCCTTTGCTCACCAAAGAACCATCTCCAAAATATATTTTTACAAAAAAAAATGGTTTTGGAGTATTTACGATCTAAAATTTACGTGTGGTCTTTTAAATTTGTCAACAGACCAAAGAAGCCGTGTGACGACACAAGTATTGCCGAGTTCCAATATTTGTTTTTCTTTTGCTTTGTTAATTTATTTCATACAAAAAGAGACTATCCATAGCGTTCCTTTATGCCCATGATACTATTACTCGAGAAGATAAACTCACGCGCAT
The DNA here is from genome assembly GCA_019359885.1 of Listronotus oregonensis. Taxonomy (NCBI): domain Eukaryota; kingdom Metazoa; phylum Arthropoda; class Insecta; order Coleoptera; family Curculionidae; genus Listronotus; species Listronotus oregonensis. The sequence continues at coordinate 678 of JAHBCN010020628.1, forward strand.
GAGATAAGCCTATCTCTCTAGCACGCCTGACGTCACGCGATGACAAATTTCCCCAGAAACAGCGAGTTTTAATATGGCGTTCCGATTTCGATTTAGATATTTGATGGTTTAAGTGTATGGTTTATTTATTTTTTAAAGCCAAACCCAGATTTTGTAACTTACCGTAAGGAACTCGACCACATTTTTAACAATTTTAACGGGGAGTCATTAAGGTTGACTAAAAATTATTTAAAATCGCAAATGGATTTAGCCAAATCTGTATTTTAAAATTCTAATGTTAAATAGAGATATTTAAAAAAAACAAAGTAAGAAAGAGAAAAATGACGAAAATTATAAAATAGATTAATTAAATTTGGTTTTCTTGTGTAAATTTGTTAATTTTCTAAGTACTAATATATTCTTAAAAAAATAAACAGAATTGTTAAACATTTCAGTGTCATTTTCTTAACACCTCTACCCATAAGCAATATAAAAAATATAGACTATCCTTTATAGGTAGGTATGGCGCATAAAACTCAATAAAAATTTTAAAAATTGTCACAATACGCTGTATATTAATCCTCTACTTTTGTTTTATTTTTTTGCAACATAACAAAATATGTACTGATATTTTTCTACAGAAGTATTAGTCTAAAGTAGGTAACTAAATTTATTTAAATAAAAACCATAAATCTTTTTTTTGCGCTATAAAATGTTATTAGTTTATTATTAATTCACAAGCCTTTAGACTTTTTATATTGCATATGTTTAAATTAAAATACTTTAAATAATTATAATCGTTTGTTGTTCGTTTTTTAAACCTTAATCAATGTCAAACGGACATTTATATTATTTATTCTATACCTTATTTTTAAAGGCTTATTATCATAGCACGGATCCTAAATCCCAAATGCAATTAAGGAAATATCTTACATACTATTATAATAACCATAGAATATCTCATACACCAATATATAATAATCATAAGTAATGCCAAAATACAACAAACGTTAAAAAAAGGCTTTAAAACACTGCTTTCCCAATCGACAAGCAGAATTTTTGTCATCGAGTGACGTCATGCGCAACGTCGTGAATGAATGTGAAATGTGAATGAATCGCCAAGTGGGTTTATCTTCTGGAGTAATAGTATCATGCTTTATGCCGATATAAAATAAATCGGTTTAAAGGCAATTAAATATGCAACATAATACATGTAAGTAAGGAAAAATTACACCGTTAAAATCCATTGCAATTGTCACAAAAAATAGTATATTATTTTATACGGAGGAAAAGTGATACTTTTCACGGCGCGCTCGTGAATCGCGCTCACTCCGTTTGGCTGATAATAGAGAGCAAGCCATGAAAAGTAGATTTTCTCCAAATAAAATAGGCTGTTTTTTTCTTCAAACGTTGACAAATTAATAAAAAAAACATCTCCTTTTCAGGGTTCCCAACTTAGGGGTTTTCCCCTCAAATTAAGGGTGCTATATTTTTAGGGGTATTTTAAGGAATTTTTATAACTTTAAATATTATTTTTTAATGTTAAATTAAGCAAAATAAAGGTGTAATAGTATAGGCCCTGGGATAATCCAATCTAGCCAATCATATTCATTTTTATACATACCGCCTTAGCGACATCTAGTCAGTAAGAAGCAATGTTAAATTGATCATTGTGAATATGTATGACTCAACGAACAAACACTACTAGAAATCCAAACCTCGTGCTTTCTGAACGCAGCTATCTTCTGTCAGTACAGTAGCGACAAACGCCTGGACAATCAACTAATAAAAGCACATAATAAAAAGGCGAATGCGCTGGTAGTACTATAAATTTTTATTTCTATGTTATTTTTCCCCAATTCCAACAAAAATAAGATTTTGCTGAAATACATTACTTAACAACTGATTATTTTAATAAATAAGCAGTTGCTAAGTAAGATTTTAGCAAAATTTTATCTTTGTTAGGATTGGGTAAAATTTTAAACTTGCAAAAAATAAAGCAAACAAAAAATGTTATTGTTAACAATATATTATAAATTAATTTGTTATAAATACAAATATTTTTAAAAAACCAGGAAAATCTTCTGCTTACAATTTTACTATAATAGGCGTTTCTGCAACAAGGATAATTACAAGAATATTTCAGCCTACATGTTGTGCTTGTGCCATTGCGAAGATATTTACAAAGAATCTTGGTTTAATATCGAAGAAGGCTTACTACAATATTTAAATAACATATCTTACCTTATAATTTTTTTCACAATAGTGTGGAAAAAATAAGAACGCAAATTTAAAACAGTCAACCCAAAGTCAACACTTACAACCCAAATACTAAAATAGAAAATGGCCGACGCAAACACAAAACCGAGATTTATGGTTAAACAGGGATGTAAATAATTCTCACTTCTCATTGGTTAAAAAAAATCGACGTTTCGCCATCTAGAAATTTACTACCAAGTTACTACAAAACAAAATATGGAAAAATATAGAAAACTACTTATTCCCCGGCAATGATATAATTGTCAAATGTCACTTTTTTCCCGTATCCCCATAAAGGGGCCCGGGTGGAGACTTTAAAAAGTCAGAATCCATAGAAAATGATTTCTTACTTGAAGCTTTAGATAAATTATGAATACAGAAAATAAAAAAATGTTGCTGAATGAAATAATTTATTGATTTTTTTGAATTTATTATTTGTTTAACAATATTTTATTATTTATTAATTGATTATAATGTATTATTTATGTAAAAATATTTAATTATTTATTTTATAAATAATGAAATTTTTTTGGGGGGAAATTTTTTAATTGTGGGGTTTTGGGGGTTTTTTATTATTTTAGAAAAATTAATTTTTTTGAGTTGGGGAAAACTTTTTTTTTTTTAGTAAAATTTAATAAAAATAAGGGGTTCCAAGGGGGTTAGATCATGTCTAAAAGGGTATGAAAATTTAAAAAAAGCCGCGCCGGCGGAGGAAAAAGAAAACTTTACGATCACCTACACAGTCGAGTAATGACGCTTGAAGAAAAAATACATCTCATAAAAAACGGGTTGAAGCTCTAAGACTGTTAATTATCGTTTAAAAAAAAAACCTCGGAAATAATCATAATTACCGATTTTTTAAACCAATGCAATACATAAATGAGTGTAGCAATTATAGTTACTAACCTTTTTAAATAAAGCAATACTTTCTTCCTTAATGTTTTTGTTAAACGCTTGTAAACAAATTACAGTATTCTACTTTTTAAATAAATATCCGGATTAGCTCTGCTTGGTTGTTTATTTACTCCGCTTTGATCCGAGATTTAATATTGGAATTTAGCTGGTAATCTGCCTATCAGGGGGTTAAATAACTTTTTTGGCCCTTGTGATAAATACCCTTTTCGCGGAAAAGTTTTATATTTGAATTTTAAAGGCTTGTTTGTAACTGTTAAAGAATTTCTGGCAAAAGCTTTATTTAAGTATAAAGGCTATTTTTAAATAATAAAAAATATGTGCATAGGCCTATTATATAAAAAGAAAGTTTTTTCCAAAAAAAATACTCAATTTTATAGGGTTTTTTAATTTTGAAAAAAATTTAGAAATAGTTTTCAAAAAAGGGGCTCCTCCAATAACTCAATCATTAAAAATTTTTAATAAAAAATAATCCATCTAAAATAAATCTTAAAAGAAACTTGGGAAAAGAAATTTTTAAATTAATTAATAAAAACATTTTTAAGAGTCTTTTTTTTAGAATGGGTTTTAAAATTTTGAAAAATTGAAACCTTTCCAATTTTTAAAATAATTCAAATAAAAGGGGCCATTTTAAATTAAAATTTATAAGTCAAATTTTTTTTTTAATAGTTAATAAAAATTTTGTCAAAAAATTTAAAAATTCTAAAATTGTACAAAATATAATGACAAACCGTAACTTCAAAATATGTCGTTTTTAAGTTATATCTGATGCGTCAAACTTTTTTAGATATATATTTTTTTCAATTTCTTGATCATTTTTTGTTAGATGATCCAATTTTTCAAAAACAATTAAAATAAATATTTAATTCTTTAAAGCCACGAAGGTTTTTTAGGGCCCAAATTTCAAGGTACCAAAGGTCCGGGGTTTTGATGATAACCCCTTTTAATCCACCAGTTTCGTCAATGTTGCCCGAGTGTTAGAACATGCAGATATTGTATTTTACGCCCGTTTTAAACAACCCTGTTATACAAAATGTGTCATCTTTCATCGTTATCTATCGAAAATAAATCAAGGACAAATAAAGCTTATAATGTTGCTTTTACACCCATAAAAACCAAACATCGGCGTAAATTTGTAGTTGTAAATCAATATTTATCAAAACCATTTTGATCGCCATAATCTCGGCAATATAAAAATATCTAATTCCCTTGATCTGCTCCGAATCATCTTTTATCAATAATTTTTGTTCCAGTAAGCAGTGGGATATTGCGTTATCACTTCTTTAATAATCATTTTAAAAACGCGGGTTTTATTATGCCAATATTTTAAACAGAGCTGTACTTTAAGCTTAATTTAAAAATAATTTAACTAGCACATTCTGGTAAATGATTTTAGAGAATATCCATCTATTTTATCTAAAAAGTTTAACTGTGTTTTAATTGAAAAATGATAATAAGAAATAGTTTTAATTGACATAGATAATTACAACAATATAAAAAAATCTAGTTAGACAACTTAAAATTTTTAATTTTTGTTTTCCTTTTCGATATACTAATAAGATTTTTTTGCTTTCTTTCTGATACTAGGAATCAGATGAAATATTATTCAGTAAGGGCTTCCTATTAGTTAAGGATATTTGTGAAACTACCGAAACCAGTGAGAACTTTCGAAACGTGATGCGTACGCTATTTTTTGCACGCTCAAAATGTTGAGTTGATTAGGAATATAAAAATAAACAAAAATATATTGTAGGTATATCAAACAATTTAATCAAATTCCGAGTTGGTATATTGAGAATCAACTTCAGCTCCTTCAATTCGACTTTGTGTAAGATATAACGCAGCAAGAAAGTGATGATTTTGATCTGGAGAATGAAAAACATTTTTTATTATACTTACCTGAAAATACTACATTTTCAACTGTGTATAAAATACAGTAAATATGACATTTTCAGAACAGCGCACGGAATTTTTTTCCCGATCCCTCTTTCCGTGGGCTTATACAAAAATCCATCCATGGAAACTGTTTATAACAACGATTTATTTATTAATGACATATTTTATTTTCTGTCAGTGAATTTTATGCCATTTTCAAAAAATGAATTCAGATTTGGAAGAAAATCCGGATATTCCCGATATTATATTACAGCAAGTGGCAAAAGTAGGTGCAGATTTATTACCATTGAAATCCAGGTTGAGATATGAACATGAATATCACATTTTTACCGAATGGCGGCTAAGAAAGGAATCAAAATTGTGAGTGACGATATTCTCTTAGTTTATTTTTCTGAAAAACCAAATCTATAAAGTCATCCACCTTATGGAGTCGATTCTCCATGTTAAAGAGTTGTTTGGCAATAAAAGAAAATACTCCCAACCAATATCCAAAAACTATCGCTTTTTTGAAACGACAAGTTGTAGGATATGTACCAAAGAAATCCAAGGTTCTTACATCAAAACAAGTAACCAAATTTTTATGTGGAGCTTCAGATGGACAATATCTACTAGCAAAAGTAGTTTTAGTGTTTGGCATCTTCGGCGCATGCCGCAGAGATGATTTAATACGTTTGAGTTTAGACGATGTGGCAGATAATGGGCGTTTCCTTGTCGTGTTCTTACGAGATGGAAAAACTTACAGGTCAAGAAGTTTTACCATTACCAATGAAAATTGCAAATTTAATCCCTGTACATTTTACCGTAAATACGCAGATCTCCGCCCTAAAAATATGGAGAGTAGAAGATTATTTGTTGCATACCAAAACCAAAGATGTTTCGCTCAACATGTTGGGTGCCATACTATCAGTGGTATTCCAAAAGTTGTTGCAAAATACTTAAAACAAAAAAATCACGAAGAATATACCGGACATGGGCCAAGGCGTTCTTCGGCTACCATGTTGCTAGAAAGCGGCGGTGATTTGCTCACTTTGAAAAGACACGGAGGATGACTTTCTACCAATGTAGCAGAAGGATATATAAAGGAGTCCATACAAACGAAAAATTGAAGTATCCCAAAAGTTGTTTAGGCCTTGTAACTTGGAAACTACAAAATCTGTAACAGTCAATCAAGAAAACCAAAACATACACGAACACTCCGCTTCAACATCTTTAGTTCAACAAAAAGAAATAGAAAAGGGATTGGGCTTCAACAATAATACGAATTGTACAATAAATATAACCATTAATCCTAACGGTTCCGTCCAAAATTAATTTTCTTAGATTTAATTAGCTTGTATTTTTTTTTGTTAATTTGTTTTACTGTTTCAAGAATAAAAATAAATAAATGCAATTTTCTTAAATTATTTTTTGCGATGTTTTTTGTTTATGTTGTTTTCAGGTACCTAAGTATAATAAAAAATATCGTTCATTACACGTCCAAAAATGGATTTTTTCGTTCTTGCATGACTTCCCGTGTCCGGCTGCGCCTCACACGAGAATTTGTAACGCGCATACGGAAAAATCATCATTTCCGTACTGGTAATGTAATATACTATTGTCAAAGTTATATCGCATATTGTACAGTTTAATTTTAAAAAAAATATTGTCACATAAATTTTAAATTAAAATCTTATTTGTAAGTAAACATAAATTTGCTATTACGTCAAAAAGCAAAACCTATTTTTATTAATAAGCTTTATATCATAATTAAAACTAAATTTCCATAACAATAGCCCAGATTAAAGTAATATTTAAAAGCTTATATTTTCCAATAATTAAAATCGATTTAATAACCTAATTACCGAAGGATTAAAGTAATTTGCTTTTTTAACCACGACAAACAAACATCTTACACAAAAATTATTTTAATATATACAAAGTGGTCGATAAATACGTGTACAGGTTCTTCAAACGAGAACCGAATGGTGTCATATTTAGAGCTCTTCTCATATTTAAACACTACGTGAAATACCCACCATTTTTTTTAATAGGACACCTTATTTATATAACATATCGAGATATTAGGCATTTTAATATTAAAATTAGCCTATTTGAAAAACCTTTAAATTATAGAAATTAATTTTATTGCATTTTCTAAGTATCTACCGATAGTACATATAAAAGCCGTGATGATTGTTAAATTTAGCAATGGTTATAATTGTAACATTACGGTTTAGAATGTTTAACAAAATGTCAGATTTTCCACAGGTTGCCTACTAAAATCATTGAATAACACTGAAAATGACGTTTCGTTAAACATTCTAAACCGTTGTTAATTTTTAACAATTACCAAGTCCATTGCCGCAAATGTACTATTTTTTTACGAAAAGTATAGCTTGTCTTAAAACTAAATGTCTTTGTTTTTTATTTAAGATAACCGTTTTTACATAAAAAAACCTATGTTTACAATTAATCCTTGTTTTTGTGTAAGTTGTATTAGTATTTTGACAAAACCGTGAAGGGCACTTAAAAGTATGTTAAAATGTTATACTTTTATCAAAAAAATATAATATTTATTAAAGAAAACAAACAAGTATCACCAGAAACATTTTGGACTTTTGGAATGGGTTATTAAAAAAGAAATATTGTCTTTATAACCAATGAATTTGTAAATTAAAAAAAATTGAATGTCCTATAGTTCTGGAAAATATCTAAAAATAAATCCTTTAAATTTTAAAAACAAACTTTTTATTGCTCAAAATAATTATGATTATCTAGATATTATCGACTATTGGAGTTTATTTGCTATGTGCCTTAACAAAGAAAGTAAAGTTTTTCTTTTCTTGTAGGTTACTTTGGTTTTTCGTTTTAAGCGTGTTGGAATTGTGGATATTTATTAGTTACTTTTTTTAATTTAAAAGCATCATTTTGGTGCCATACGAAAACATTTAAAAATATTTTTGTGTACTTTTCTGGAGGCTAAAAATTTGCCAAGTCCATTTTAAAGACATAAGACGATAAGGGCACTGACGTAAAAAACGTGTAAAATAGTATCCACTATTTTACACGTTACAAACCGACAGTGACATACCTATTGGAGGGCTAGGCGGTGCAGACCCTTCAGCGACCTTCGAAAAAGTTAAATAAATATTGTAATCACATGAAGAATTTTCAACTTTTTAGCTCCTTACCACAAATTCTCTAATAGCTTAAACCAAACTTGTATAGGGGTTAAAGTATGGCAACTTGATTTAAAAAAATTGAAATTTGTAGGGAGTGCCCTCACCGCATTATTATTCACAATAAATCACAATAAAAGGTATATTCTTCCTTTACAGTCGAGTCGCTTCAAAATAAAAAAAAAACATAACTTAATATGAAATCGACAAAACATTTAAATAATAATTGGGAAATTATTGGGGTTCCAAATAGAACATTATTTTAATAAGCGCGTTATAAAGTATAACTATGACAGTACCTATCTTAAGTATGTTTTAGTACAAATTACTTCCCTACCAAAAATCTTAAAGCATAGTTACGCCCTTGATTTTTTTATCTAGTCTTGTAACCCATTGCGCTCTGAATTTCATTGATAAAATTTTATTCCACGTAATTACTTTAATTGAAATCAATTATTATCATAATCATAATTACAATTAATCATATTGTAATTATTTTTTTTATTTAATTGGACAAACTATGTGCAAATATTTCCAGATTACGTTAGGGTTTACTTTCATAATGTAGACATTTATGGTATACCTGTTGCAAAATAGGTTTTTTTAGTCTTTTTGCTATAAATGGTGTTATTTTTATTTAAATATTATCTACTGCATTACACTGCACAACAATTGACAATAATGGGCTTAAAATTAAGTTAAGTAGCTCTGCATGCACCTTTAAAGTATTTATATTTTAAGCAGTATAGATAGGGCCTTAGTTACCTATTTGCTTTAGGGCCCTTGGTTACGTACGCCACTGCAAACAGCCCCGTTATCTCTGTACTATTCTGAACTTTAGTTATTATACAAAGGCACCTATATATATATATATATATATATATATATATATATATATATATATATATATATATATATATATATATATATATATATATATATATATATATATATATATATATATATATATATATAAAAACAGGGTAAGTCTTGAAGTGGGACCCCCTTTATTCTTCTAAATATTCAAATTAATAAAAAATGTTTTATACAAAAATATTTTAGTTTTGCTGCTCTATATTTTTGCGAACAACGTTATGTATACAGGGTGTATCAAAAAGCCCGTAAAAAGGACAAAATTATTTTTTAAATGACACCTATATTTTTTGTTAATTTTTGTTTTCTACATAAAATTCTAGATATTTTTTATCTGGATATCATATCCCTATATACAATTGTTTACGAGATATTCTCATTTTAATATGAATTTAGAATGAAAAAATCCGCTCATCTCTTAATGTTGTTTTACATTTCTATGGTTTTAGTAGAGTGACAAAACAGCCATAGTAATAATTAATAAGTAATTAGATATCACATGATGAGTAGAAATAGGTAAAACCTTAAACAAGAAAAAAACAATTAAAACATTTTTTTCAGATTAATAAAACTGTCATTATGATATTTTTATTAATATCTATAGCATATATGGTTATTATGCAACTCTCAAAAAACCGCTGAAACCATAGAAACGTTAAACAACATTAAAAGATGAGCGGATTTTTCCCTTCTAAATTTGTATTTAAATGCGAATATCTCGTAAACAGTTAAATATAGGGATATGATATGCTGAATAAAAAATATCTAGAATTTTATGCAGAAAACAAAAATGTAACAAAAAATATGGGGAGTCATTTAAAAAAATGAACTTGGTTCTTGTACGGACTTTTTGATACACCCTGTATACATAACGTTGTTTACAAAATATAGAGCAGCAAAAACCAAAATATTTTTGTATAAAACATTTTTTCCCAATTTGAATATTTAAAGCAATAAACGGGGGGTCTCACTTCACAGACTTACCCTGATATATATATATATATATATATATATATATATATATATATATATATATATATATATATATATATTATATATATATATATATATATATATATATATATATATATATATATATATATATATATATATATATATATATATATATATATATATATATATATATATATATAATACAGGGTGCCAGAGATTTGCATGCATGGGAATTTCGGAAACCGTAAGAGAAGTCGGTTAAATTATGGATAAGGGCATTTATGCCAACAACATGCCTATTAGAAAGTTGTAAAATACGGAGATATCTGGAAAAAACCGAAATTTGCCAATTTCGTTTTAATTTTTTTCTAACGTTATTTAAAAAGATATGAAAAAACAAAAAACATTTTCTTATGGCCAATTTTTAGGCTCTTCAAAACAGCATTGAGAGATTTTCCGTACGACGTTTCGTTTTCGTTAAACCATCATCAACTTTATTTTTTTAAATACGGCACCTGATTGTTTATTGCATTTTTAAAAAGCAGTTATAATCCCAATTACAATGATGTATAACACTTAACATTTTTCTGTTAAATAAACATATTTTCCATAAGAGACAATGAGTTAGACAAAGAACGCACAACAATTCTTATAGGGGCGTTCCATATTAGTAAATAAATATTAAATGTTATACATTTTTGTAATTGGAATAACAAGGGATTCAAAAAAATTAAATAAAAACCCAGGTCCGTATTTAAAAAAAAAAGTTGATGATGGTTTAAAGAAAACGAAACGTCGTATGGAAAATCTCTTAACGCTGTTTTGTAGAGCTTAAAAAGTGGCCATGAGAAATTCCCCTTTGTTTTTCCACACCTCTTTAAATAACGTTACGAAAAAATAAAAACGAAATCAGCAAATTTCGTTTTTTCCGGATATCTCAAACTGGAATTTTACAACTTTCTAATAGGCGTTTTAGCCACCTAAATGCGCAACTTCCATAATTAGCCGACTTCCCTGGTTTCCGAAATCCCCATGCATGCACTCAGGCCTTGTATATATATATATATATATATATATATATATATATATATATATATATATATATATATATATATATATATATATATATATATATATATATACCATTTTTATTTGCATATCGTGTTATTGTTTCTACGTAAAAATAATATATTAAAATTTGTATTCTGGCTTCTTCAACTTCCCCAAAATCACCCTTAAAGGTAACTGGGTATTTGGAAATCTTTGAAGGTAATTTTGGGGGTTAGAGGGGTTTTCGGGTTTTATGCCCGTAGGGACTTTTAATCAGGGTGTTGAGAACTATTACTTTGCAAAGCTTGAGAACAATTGGCTGAAACCCATTTTCCATAGGAACATTGCGGGGTTCCTGCGTTTATCTCGAAAACAGTTGCTCCTAGAGACTTAAATGAAGTATACGTTTTGGATGCAAAGGGAATTATAGTAACTTATTTTTTAATAAACAGGTCAATATACTAAGCTTAAAAAAGTTTTGCCATCTAAAACAAGTGGGGTATACCATAGCTGGTGCCCTCTACTAGCAACGTCAAAAGCATAGACGAATTTGAATTTCTCGTCTCAAAAAAACCCCAAATCTTTAATTTTATATCGCTATGTCTTTGGTTGAGAAATTATTACGGAAACACGAAAACAAAATTAAAAGTTTGACACCCTGTATCTTGATTATTATCAATTTTGGGTTAAGGCAAGTTTACGTATATTGCATTATTTTGACCTAAGAAATGTGCTATTGCTCTGTATCCCATTACTTTTGGGACACCCTGTATAGCAGCGTATGAACGTTGCAATGGACGCCCGCTCAAGTAAGCATGCGTCCAAACCTTTTACCAAAAATGTAGATTGTTTTGTGCGTCTATAGAGAACGCTATAATTGTCTTTTGTTGTATAAATATTTCATGTTCGCACCCTATATACTTCAATTTAAGTATTCTTGCATAAAAAAGAGAGAAAAAGGCAACAAAAATAATGTTATTCAACTTTGTATCATTGCTGTGGAAGTAATTGAAAAATCGTTATGAAAGGAACACCATCCCCGCCAGCTGTTGGATGCCGTGTATGTACGTAGGGATTACCGTTGCAGACATCTCCCAGATAGCGGAACGATAAAAGCGCCGATAAAGCAGGGATTTTAGATATCGATGGCAGCATGATGGATGAGCCCACGGATTGTAAATCACTTTTAATCTAACACAAATTATTGTATGACTGTTGATTTTCAAGATCAAACATTACCCATCTAAACAAAATCAATTACGTTTTGCTGATAAAGAAAATTATCTTAAGGCAGTAGTCTGCGTAAAAATATTATAGTATAAAACAAAATAGATTCACAATATTCTATTCTAAAAATAAAATGAGAAAATGGGAGTCTCGCACTGTTGCCGAGCCTCCCAACTATAACAGTGGCAGGGATAAGTTGATTTCCTGGGGGGAAAGGGTATAGGGATTTTTTAGAGTGGCATAATAACTATAGTAACTAGCTAAAAATGTCAAAACGACAGTTTTATTAATCTGTGAAAAAATTGTTTTAATCGTTTTTTTCTTGTTTAAGGTTTAGCCTATTTCTACTCGTCATGTGATATATAATTACTTATTAATTTTTACTATGGCTGTCTTGTCACTCTGCAAAAACCGCTAAAACCATAGAAACGTAAAACAACATTAAGAGATAGGTAAGCGGATTTTTTCATTCTTAATTTGTATTTAAATGCAAATATCTCGTAAACAATTGAGTATAGGGATATGATATGCCAGATAAAAAATATCTAGAATTTAATGCAGAAAACAAAAATGTAACAAAAAATATAGGGAGTCATTTAAAAAAATTAATTTGTTCTTGTACGGGCTTTTTGATACACCCTGTATACATGACGTTGTTCGTAAAATATAGAGAAGCAAAAACCAAAATATTTTTTAATAAAACATTTTTTTCACATTCAATATTTAAAGCAATAAACGGGGGTCTCACTTCACAGACTTACCATGTATATACCAAAAACAACATAAGCTTTCAAACTTCAACCAACGAAACAATGAACAAAATGTAAATTCTCCAATCCTAAAAAACAGTTTTATTATTTTTACAATATAGACTTCAGTTTGATTTGGTTTTTTAGGAATAAAAAATCCAATTATATTAAGCTGGCTTAAAAACAACACAATCAAATGAAAGACGAATTTAGTTATGATGATTTAAAGTAACCTTAAAATTAATTAACACTAGCCTTCCTATTTTGAAAAAAAAGAAATTAAATAATAAACTAAATGACTTTATTTTTTCTGATATTATGCAAAAATTAAAAAAAAATAACACTTTTCTAAATGATTTCAATTTTAATTAAAACGGGTAGTGTCCTTCTTATTAAAAAAAAAAGAAATAAGTAATAAACTGAATAAATCTATATTTTGATATTATGTTACAAATTCTAAAAAAGTCAACATCTCTATAATTTTAAAACATAATTTAAACGATTTCTATAAATTATTTCAATTTTAATTGATTACGTTTAATATAGTTTTGCTTTTTGTTATATCTTGAAAACGGTGAACAATTTATAACCGAACGATTAATGACTTATTTATTATTTAAGTTTTGGAAAGTGTTCTTAAGTCAAATTATTTACAAGTTCATCTAAACATACATTTGTTAATAATTTAATCACATCTGTGGTGCGGTTTTATTTTTTGTCTTTGACTTAATTCACGATTGCTTAAATAACAGTACAAAATATAAATTTTCTACGGGTTCCGACCTTAACAATTGAGTTTTTTTACTATTTAAGTGTCTCTTATTCTGTTTAGATTTCTACTAAGAACTGGGTATAAAAACCTCGGCATTTGTATTTTCATTGTGAGTACCGGATGCTGCAGATATTGATACATATTTATTTTTTATAAATTGCTAGGTAAATATTTTAAGTATTGTTATAAACGCTGTAAAACCTTATATTTATTTTTGTAGGATAATAATACTATAGTAAATATTTAGAGATCTGTCACGTTTTTTATGATAAAATAACGCCATCTAGCGAAGACTGAACAAAGCCATATTTCTGGCTTTCCTCATATTTTTTTGATATAAAATATCAATTTTTCTGGCTGTAAAAGTCTGCCGGAAAAGTCTGTAATGCTAAAATTTATCATTATTTTTTGTCTATTTCAATTTTATTTTGCAAGGAATCTTTAATATAACCC
>JAHBCN010020629.1:0-14826 GCA_019359885.1 Listronotus oregonensis
GGCAAGTTTCTTCGGACCATCTGCAGTTCTAGGGAAAAAATGGGGAAACGGGTGGTAGAAGTACGATTAGAACGATTTTATTTTAGTTTTATATTATTATATTAGTCAGATAATTTATTCATTTTCATGAACTGCAATTTTATTTATAAGAATAAAGTATTTTAAAAAATATGGGATATCTTAAATTTATAAAAATATATATAAAAACAAATGTAAAAAAAATGTGTTCCCAAAACTTTCCTTGCTTCTACAAAATGCAAAAAATGCAAGTTGGAACCATAGGCGTGCGCACAGTGGGTGCCGTGGGTGCCGTGGCACCCCACTAGTCTGAAAAAGATTACTGTATTTAAAATATGAAAATTATTATTTGAAAAGGTTTCCCATTTAAAAAGTACACGCGAACGCCCCTTTTTAAAAAAAATGAGTATGGTAAAATCAAAATTAAGATCCACAGTACGCCAAGAACGTTTAGAAAATCTTTGGTTCCATTTGTGGACCAGGAATTAGCCGCAAATATTGATATAAGTACTGTGATAAACGAATTTAAAAAAATTGTATTTTTTCCGGTTTGTTATTATTTCATAAATAATTACCAAACATTCCTAAGAATGTATTCTTATTAATTTATTATTAATTAATTTTATTAATAACAATGTATTAATATCGATATATTGTTATTCATAGTTTTATTTACTTCATTATTATTATTATATTAAAATTTTTTTTGATTATTTTTATTATTTTTTTTGTTTTCAAGCCACAGGGTTTTTGCACCCCTTTTAAGGGGAACAAATTCACTCATCCCAGATATCTTCAGATATCAAAAGGATTAAGCTCTGTGGGAATCCCTTTCCATGTTTTGGGGCTCTAGGTTCCCCTAGGTTCTGCTGTTTTCCCCCAAAAATTTTCCCGGACAGTCCGAGCGGTCGCAAGTGCACTGCCTTTTGCATAGCCTTATACAGATGTTCACCGACGCCTAGGCCCTTGATGTTTTGTAAAATAGTTTTTGGTATGGGGGCCCAATTGTTGATAAAATTATGGGGATCATTTGGATGTTATTCATTCTTTTTTTTTTTTTTTTATTTGTGTTTCTGTATTTGGTTTTTTCATTGTATTTCTCCCGCAGGTTGTTTTTTTCGGGATAGCGACATAGATCAGTGTTGTTTTCCTCCCAACTTTATCCACCAATACAATATCTGGTCTTTGTGAGCAACAGTTTGGTCTGTAAGTACAGTTCTGTCCCAGTACAATTTAAATTCATTGTTTTCGAAAAGGGGGTTTTCCGGGGGTTTATATTTAAAAAAAAGGAATTTGTCATTCTGTAAAAGTTTTAGCTTCTCCGCCAATTGTTGATGGAGTATTTTTTGGCTGCTGAATCGTGTTTTTCCCTATACTCTGATGCTGAAAATTTTTTTTCCCAACCCCCCGATCTATGCTGGATTGTCTCCGATGTGACATCCAAAAAACCCCCTCGTGGTTCTCTATAGGGGTCTCTAACGATTGTTCAGTTTTTTTTTTTCGTCAGAATAACCCCCCCTGAAAAACCAAAAGCCCCCTTTCCCCAGTCTTGAAAACTTTTCCCCGACGTCAGCCAGTAGTTCGACGCAAACTTGTCGACATTTTCCTGGCGGGCCCTTTTTTTGGGGGGTGACGTCCATGAAGAGGTTTCCCCCAAAAACCAGGCTTGCAGCTTCTCCTGGTCTGTTTGATGGTGTCTGCGCATTATTATTATTATTATTTTTTTCTCGGCCCCCCAAAAGCTTTACCCTGCGCACGCCTTTTTTTGGGGAAAAAAAAGGGAAATTTTTTTTTATTATTAATTTAAAAAAAAAAAGTTATTTTTATAAAAAGATCTGAATCCCCCAAAAAATTTTAAAAATTGCAACCATTAGAAAATAATTTTTTTAAAGGGGCCCTATAGAAGGTTTGTCAAAAAAAAAGAATTTTACTAAGAGAAAAAATACCTTTTTTTTTTACAATACAGAAGAATGTTATAAAGTAAAGTTATATTGAATTAAAAGTTATATTCAAATTTTTTAATTACAGCTATTTAGCATGAAAATTTAGGATTGGTGTTTTTTTACTAATAATTCCGTATTAGGTAATTGTTCTGGCTTGATACAATTTAACGTAATATAGAATCCCTGACATGAAATATTTAACATTGTGTGTCAGAGAAAATTCGTTTTGAAAAAATTTTAATAAAAATGGCAATTTTACAAAAAACTTTTAAAAAAAAAAAGAAAAAAAAAAGAAATATTATTAGTAAATATTCCCCAAATTTCCCAAATTTTCATCTAAATAGCTGTAATGGCATATTTAAATAAAATTTTTTTTAAATTTAAAATAAATTTGCTTTATAACATTCTTCTGTATTGTAAAAAATAAGGGTATTTTTCTCTTTTTAAAAATTTTTTTTTTTTTGACAAAAATCGGAAAAATAATTTTTGGTTTTTAAGTTTTGGACCATGCAGAACTTTTTTAAAAAAAATAATTTTTTTTTGTAAATTTTTAAAAATAAAAAGTTTTCTAAAAATTTTCCCAATTTAAAAAAAAAAACATATATACACCTAAGTGTAAAAAAGTTTCACCTTCTCCTTCTTACAGTTTTTTTAAAAAAAAAAGAAGATGTTAAACAATCCCCAAAAAAAAACCCAAAAAAACCAATTTTTAAAAAAAAAAAAAAAAAACCCACGATAATAACAATTTAATATTCGTTTTTTTTTCCTATACTTAGGCCTCTGTTTAAAACCCCCCCTAAGTCCAGATACCAAATCATTCTTAATAACTTTTGGGGTATAAACATGTTCTAGAGACATATTTAGGGTTTTTGGGGAAAAAACATACAATCTAAAAGGACATAATATTAACGATTTTTTTTTATAAAAAAATTTGTTTTTTTTTAAATTCTTGTTCTCGAACATTTTTTTATTGCTGGTAAATGTATATATGGACCATAAGAAATTTTAAAACCAACTGAATAGTTAGTTATAGCTAAATATGCTAAGTATTCTTGACGTTATGGCGAAGGTAAACGGTTTTGCGCTTTATTCTTTTTTTTAAAACCCCCAAAAGTTCGCATTTTACGGGGTTCAATTTACCAAAACTATAAATTTTAAAAAAATTTTCCCCCTAAAAATGTATAATACATAAGCTGTTATATAAATTATTTTATGATTTAAAATATAAAGGGGGTTTTTAAAAATTTTTTTTTTTATTATATATAATAAGAAATCCAGATCACTATTTAAAATTATAAAGTTGGTTGGGATTGTGAATAGCCCAAACATTAGGTGAAAATGGTAAATGAACATTTTGTCATCAAAAGCGGAGCAACCAGGATGTTTCAAGTTTAAACCCTTTTTTTAAAAGTAATTAAAACCAAGTAAAAATTTTTTTAAACCCCAGTTATAATCTACATGATTTAAATTGATATTTAAAAAAAGTGCATTTTTATATACTTAAGTTTTTGTATATTTATTTTTAAAAAAAAATGGAAATTTATATTTAGGCTGCAAGCTACTATGTCACACGCCTAGGTTTCAAACCAATTGCTTATAAGGGTTTAAAAAGGAGAAAAAAAATTTTTTTTTCCCCCACGTAGTCCAACAAAATAAGGTATGTAAAAATAAGAAATAACCTACATTTTATTTTTAAATTTTTAAAATTAAAAAATCAAAAAGGTGGAATTTTTAAATTTACTTTTAAAATATCATACTTTTAATACATCAGAATTTTTATTATTTTTTTAAATTTACTACGTTTTTCAGATCATTCTTGTTTTCCTTCGGCCTACCAAGCCCCCGAAGAAGAATTTAATGAACATTTGGTAAAACATGGAGAGGGAAAAAAAAACCCATTTTTTTTCGCTGAAAAAAATTTTTGGGAAAGGGGAATTTTTAAAAGGGGGGGTTTTTTTAAATATTAATTTTTTAAAATTTTAAGCAAAAAATAAGACAAACTTAGAATACCCCAACATTTAAAATCGTAAACTGTTATCCAACAAGGACTCAACAAGGCCATATTTGTTGTGTTTTGTTTTTTTTTTTCCAATATAATTTTTATTAAATTTTTTTGCGGGCAAAAGAAAAAAAAAGGTTTGGGGCCCAAATTTTTTAAGGGGGAAAAACGGGAAAAAAAAAAACCCCTTTTTTTAAAGGAAATTTTTTTAGGGTTTGCCGAAAAATTTGTTTCAGGAAAGGGAAAAATTAAAAAAAAAATTTTTTTTTTAAAAAGGTTTGGTTAAATAAAAAAAACGTAAAAATTTTTTAAATTTTAAAATTTGGTTTTAAAACCAAAAAAATTTTTTTTTTTCCCCTTTAAAATGCCAAAATTTAAAAAATTTTTTTTTTTAAAATTGATTTTTTTTCCTTTTTTTAAATTTTTTCAAAACCCAAAAAAAAAAAAAAAATTTAAAAGGAACATTTTAATTTTACAAAATTCCCAAATTTTTTTTTATAAAAAAAAAAATTAAAAAGGTTAAAAGGAAAAAAAAAAAAAAAAGGTTTAAAAAAATTTTAAAAAAAAAGTTTTTTTAAAAAATTTTTTTTTTTTTGGGTTTTTTTGGGGGGTTTTTTAAAGGGTTTCCCCCCCCCGGGGAAAAATTAAAGGGGAAACCCCCCCCGGTTTAAATTTTAAATTTTTCCCCCCTTTTTGGGGGGCCTTGTCAGGGGTGAAAAAAAACGCCTAAAAAAAATAAAATTTTTTAAAATTTTAAAAAAAATTTTTTTTTAAATTTTTTTCCTTTTTAAAATTTAAAAAAAAAGCTTTTAAATAAAAAAAAATTTTTTAAAAGTTTTTTTTAAAATTTAAAGGGAAAAAAAAAAAAAAATAAAAACTTTTTTTGGGGGCCCCAAAAAATTTAAAAAAAATTTTTTTTAAAAATTTAAAACTTTTCCCCTTTTTAAAATATGGGGGGAAAAACAATCCAAAAAAACCCTTTTTTTTTTTTCCCAAACCCCTTTTTTACCAAACCTTTTTTTTTAAATTTAAAAAAAGGAAAAACCAAAAAAAATTCCCCTTTTTAAAGGGGAATTTTTTAAAATTTTCAAGTTTTATAGAAAAATTTTTTGGCTTTCCAAAATTTTTGGGGTTTTAAAATTAAAAATGTTTTTAAAAAAAATTTAAATTTTTTTTAAATTTTAAAAAAATTTTTAAAAAAAATTTTTTTAATTTTGGTTTTTTTAAAAACCCTTTTTTTTAAAAACAAAAAATAAATTTTAAAAAAATTGTAAAATTTTTCTAGATAAAAACATTTTTTGGGGGGAAAATTTTAAAAAAAAAATTTTTTGAAAAAAAAATTTTTAAAAGGGGAAAAAAAATTTTAAAAAAAAAAGGGTGGAAAAGGTTTTTTCTTTAAAACTGGGTGTAAATTTAAAAAGGGGGCCCCAAATAAAAAAAAAATTTTTTTTTTTTAATTTAAATTTTTCCCCCCAAAAAATTAAATTTTAAAATTATTTAAAATTAGGTTGGAAAAGGAAAAAAATTTTTTCCAAAAAAAAAAATTTTAAAAATTTTTTGCCCCAAAAAAAAAAGAACTTTTTTTTTTAAAAAAATTTTTGTAAATTTTTATTGGGGTTTAAACTTAAAAAAGGAAAAAAATTTTCTGGGCCAATGAAAAAAAAATTTCTTTTTTGGGGGAAAAACCTTTTTTTTTTAACCCCAACCCGAAAAGCCCCCAATTTTAAAATTTTGGCGTGAAATTTTTTTTAAACTTCCCCCTTTTTAAAAAGGGATCCCCCCCCCCAAAAAGGGGCTTTTTTTCTTCCCCCCGAAAGGGGGTGGGGGGTTTTTTGGTGGCCCCCCATGGGTTTTTTTTCCCCCAATTTTTTTGGGTTTAAAGAGGATTGGGGGCCCAAAAGGTAAAAAATTTCCCTCGGAGCCCCCCAGAAAAAAAAAAACCAAAAAAAAAAAGTGAACTTTTTTTTTTTTCCCTTTTTAAAATTAATTTAAAGAAAAAAACCCCTTTTTTTTTCCCGTTTTTTTGGGGGTTTTAAAAAAATTCCAAAAAATTTTTTGGTAAGATTTTAAAAAATTGTGGGAGAATTTTTTTTTTTTCCCCCCCCCCAAAAAATAAAATTTTTAATTTAAAAAGCCCTTTTTTTGAAAAAACCCTTACCAAAATTAAAACCCCTTTCTTTTTTTAGTACTTGAACCCCCCTTTTCTTGGATGCCCCCAAAAAAAAACTTTCAAATTTTTTAAAAAATTAAAAAATTTTTTTTGTTAAAAAAAAAACAGGGGGTTTAAAAAAAAAAAATTTTAAAATTTTTGGGGTTTAAAAAAAAATTTTAAAAAAGTTTTTTTTTTAAAAAAAAATTAGATTCCCGCTTTTGGAACCCCCTTATCCAAAAAAATTTTAAAGGGGCCCCACCAAAAAAAATTTTTTTTTAATTTTATTAAAAAACCAAGGGAAAAACAAAAAACTTTTTTCTTTATACCCGTACGTTTATTAAAAAACCCCCTTTATACATAATTTTTTTTTTTGGGGTTAGACACTTACAAATTATTGACTAGCACAATTTAAAGTCAGTGACGCAATGCACTAAATCGGCTTTACACCATCTATTGTTAAAAAAAAAAAGGGGTATTTACGTCTGATCTTTAATTTTTTAAAAATCAGACGCAAAATTTTTCCTTTTAAAAAAACAATAATACGGCATTATGAAAAAAAATTTTTCGCCTAATCCAAACCCAAGGGTTTTTCGGTCCCAATTAGTTCTTTTTTAAGCGGGACTCTATTGTATTATATAAATGCAGGTTAAAATATTTTTTTTTTAAAATTTGCCGAAAAATTTTTAAAAGAAGTGCGTTCTTTGCGAAAAAAAAAAAAAACCCTTTTCCCCCATCCCAAAAAAAGTTAACTTTGCAAACAAAAACCCCCTTTTCCAAAATTTTTTGGGGCCATTTTAAAAAATTTTTTTTTTTTTAAAACAAATTATTCAAATTTTTGTTTTATAGAAACTTGGTTGCAATAAAAAATAACAGGTAAACTCTTTTTTTAAAATTGCACTTGGCAGTGGTTTTTTTTTCTTGGAAAAAAAAAAAAAACAAGGGGGTAATTGTCACCCCAAAATTTGAATTAAAAAATTTTGATGGGAACCCATTCTACTAGCTACAAATAGAAAATATAAGGTGGGAAAGCCTTTTTTTATAATTATTTATGGCTAAAACAAAATGTTAAAATAATTTTTTTTTTTTAAAATTTTTAAGGTTTTTTTTAAAAAATTTTTAAAAAGGTTTTTTTAAAAAAAAGAAAAAATTTAAAAAAAAAAAAAAATTTTTTTTGAAAAAAAAAAATTAAAAATTGATTTTTATTTTTTTTTAAATTTTTGTCTTTCCCGAAAAATTTTAAAAAAAAATTAAAAATTGTTAAATTTAAAGGGGGAATCATTTTATTGACAAAAACCCAAAAATTTTTTTTTATTTTCAAAATAAAAAAACCAATTTTTTTTTTTTTTAAAAAAAATTCGTAAACCCAAGTAAAATAAAAAAAAATAAAAAAAACATGTAAAATTTTCCCTTTTTCAATTTTTTAGGGCCCCAAAAAAAGGGGAGTCCCATAATGCCAATTACCAACCAATTCAAAAAGTACGTTCAAGTTTACAAATTAACATAAAACAAAAAAAGGCAAAACAAAAATCTTCCACAAAATTTTTTAAAATTTTTTTGGGGGAAATTTTTGGGGTTTTTTTTTTAAAAAAAGAAATTTTTTTTCCCCGGGGTTAAAGGGGGAAAAATTTCCCAAAAAAAAAATTTATCCAATTTTTAAAAAAAAAAATTAAAAATTTTTAAAAAAATTTGTCTTTTTCAAAAATTTTGGGAAACTGACTTATTAATTATAAAAATATAAAATATTTATAATTAAAATTTTTTAATTTAAATTTTATAATATAATAAAAATATTTAATATTTAATAATATAAAAAATATTAATATAATTTTAAAATAATTATTATAAAATAATTTTTAATTATATTTTATAAAAAAAATTAATATAATTTTTATTTTTTTTTTTTTTTAAATTTGGGCCCCTTTCCCCCATTTTTTTTTGGAATGTTTTTAAATTTTAAAATTTACTAAAAAAACGGGGTTTTAAAGGGGTTTTCGGGGGAAAAAAAATTTTTTTCCACTATTTTTTTTTTTTTTTTTGGGCAAGTTGACGGTTTAAATACAGATTTTTTTAAAAGTATTTTTTAAAAATATTATTTTAAATTTTTTTGCGAAACAAAGTTGTACAATTTAGAAACTAAAGAATAGGTTAAAAAAATTTTTTTTTTAATATCAAGTTGAAAAAAAAATCAGTGTTTTCAGATTATCCTTTTTTTTTTAAAAAAAACCTAATTTTTTTTTTTGGGGGGCCCAAAAAACGAACCTGCACCAGGCAAAAAGAAGAGCCAAATTCAAGAGTATGTCGACTACTATGGAGGAGCTGGAGTACAACATATTGCTCTCAATACCCAAGACATAATTTCTGCAGTAAGTAAAAACAAAGAAATTAACAAAACTATATTTATCAAAATAAAGTAAAATCGGAACTAATTTCCCAAAGACACTTTCTAAATACTTTATATACACTGCTTAAAAAAATTAACAGAACACCTCTTAGTCCATTTGTAACTTTTAAGGAACATTGAGATCACATATTTTAAAAGACACACATTCTCACAATGAATCAAAGAATGTGTCATTTTATTAATCATTTATTCCTAAGAAAAAACGTATAAATTAAAAAAGGTACAAAAAACAAAGTGTCAAATATATAATATATCTTGTTTATTATTTATCCTATCAAAAATATTTATATAACTTTTTAAAAAGACAATTTAAAAAGCTATATTTTTTGTTCCATACTTTTTTTTTTATCTTATAGTTTTGAGATATTACCCCCCATTTTTAAAATTTTAAAAAAACAAATTTTTTCAAAAAAATATAAAAGCTACAAGAAATTTTATCTAAAATAAAAATTTTTTATTTTCACAAGACCTTTAATTTAAGCTATATAAAACCCTTTTTTTTTTTAAAAAAACCTAATATTTTACAAGTTTATTAAAAAGTGTTCAATTTTTGAGTTAATTGTTTTGAAGTCGGTTTTTTTATTACCCTTTTTATTTACAGATTACTTAAACGCCCTTTTAAACCCCAAGGGGGAAAATTAGCTCAAATAAAAAAAAAAAAGTTCGGGGTTAAAATTTTTATTTTTTGACCCCCCCCATTTAAGACCCCCGAGTTTCCCCATTTCCCCTAAACCACGTAGTAGACAACCAACCCAATGGAGAAATTTAACAGAAAAAAAAAAATTTGGGTTTTTCGCGTATGTTAATAAAAAAATAGAAAATATTAAAATAATATTTAAAAAAAAAAAGGCTAACCATATGCATAAGTTTGCCAAAACATTTTTAATAATAATCAAAAAAAATTAAAAAAAAAAAAATATCAGGTAACCAAATAAGTTCGTGCGGTTTTTGGTGAAAAATATAAATTTTTATTGAAAAACAAAAGACACTATTTATTCGTCGAAGTAATTACCATTACACTCAATGACCCCTTTTTTTTAAAACCCTTTTGGAAAAGGGGGTTTTTTTTTTTTTCCGGGTTTTTTGTAAAAAAAAAACCTTGGGAAAATTTGGGGAAACCAAAAAATTTTGGGGTTGGGTTTTTCTTCCTTTTTCCAAAAACCAAAGGGGAAAAACAAAAAAGGGAAAAAACCCTTTTTTTGGGGGGGAAGGAAGCCTTGGGCGTTGTGGTACCGAATCAGTAGGCGACAACCAATGATACGAACGCTTAGAATTCGAATACAAGATCCCTTTTTGGTCCAGGTTAATAACCGATTAAGAAATGGGGTTTTTTTTGCGTTGGTAAAATGTTTGCTGAAAAATGGTAAGACGATTTAATTTGTTATCATTTGTCCATTCATGTGGGACCCATTTGCTTAACTTCTAGGGGGTTTTAAAACCCGATGAAGATGAAAACCCCAAAAAATTTCAGGACTCACATTGAACATTTCTTTCAAGTTCTTGGCACGTTGTCCTGGGGAAATTTTTTTCCACAACCCCCCCGAAGATGCTTGTTGTTCATGATTTTTGGTTTTCTCGCGGTTCATCGCTCAAACGAGATCTCCCCCCGAAAATTTTTTTTTCCCCCCGTGCGTTTTTTACCAAGGTAGGGGAATTAAACCCTTTCCCCAAAATTTTTTTTTTTCCCCTCCCATTTTCCCCTTCCCCCGGGGGGTTTAAAATTTTTTTTAAATTTTTTTTTTTGTAAAAAAAGGGGCTTTAAAAAAGTAAAAACAAAGCTACCCTAACCCTAAAAAAAGGCAATGTGGAAATTCCAACCCCCAAAAAGGGGAATTAAACAAAAATAACCAAAAAAAAAAAAAATTTTTTAAAAAAATTTCAGTTTTTTAAATGGAAAAAAGGTTTTATTTGCTTGAAAAAAAATAATTATAAACATAAAAATACTCTAAAATGAAATTATAATAAATATTCAAACAAACCTCCTTCTTGCGCAAGGCAATATCCCAAACGATCGTAAAAACCCCGTCTAAACGTTTGTTAGCATATTAGGGCTGATAGTTTGAAAAACTTCTTCGATTTTTATTCGAAGTTCTTCTAAATTATTAGCCCTATCATGATCATAAACCTTATTTTTAAATAACCCAAAAAAAATCATTGGGAGCAAGGTCTGGTGATCTCCGGGCCACAAAATGGTCCACGTCCACTAATCAAACGGTTAGGAAATATATTGTTTAAATATTCTTGAACAATACGTCCATTGTGAGCGGGACAACCATCTTGCTGAAACCAGATATTACCAAATCTTACTTCTAAAAATTTGGGAATTGCCGGTATAATTTGTTGTTGTAACAGATTTAAATAAATTTCAGTTAAATTGCCTTCAATAAAAAATTGTCCAATAAGGTGTTCTTCCACCATAGCAGCCCAAACATTAAATTTTTGAGGATACTGGGTTTGAACCTCAAAATACCTGTGTTGGTTTTCACGAGACCAATATCAAACTTGAGTTGGATTATGTCGATTTAATAATGGAAAGGTCGATTCATCGGTGAAAACAATCGATCTAAAAAAAGTTTTCATCTGTATTGCCTTTCCATTACAATTCGCAAAACCCATACGTCGAAAATTGGTTTCGGGAAAAATTTCATGTGTTTTTCGGGCCTTGTAGGATCGGAAACCATTTTTTTAAGGACTCTTTTTAACTGTAGTAGGCGATGAATCTGTAACCTCAGCAAGTTGTCTACTGGTTACAGTGGGGTCTTGTTCAGCAGTAACACAAATTAATGCCTCTTTTAATTCCCGTTCTTCATTTACTGTTTTTTATGTTTTTGGGGAGACACACCCGTGGGTCTCAAAATTTTGGATAATTCTAAAAATTGTTTTCAGACAAAGTATAGGTCTGTTTTCAAATGCTTCGGGAAAAGATTAATTAATACCATTTTACAATTTGAACCTTTTCACGAAGTTCGTAAAAGTCCATTATTATTTATTTTTAGTGAACAAACGAGTTTCCAAGAGAACTTACCATGTATTTGCAATCGCTGCGGCTGCAAGAAAGCAAATATTTAAATTCAAAATTATATCTTCAAAAACATTCCACATTTATTGCATCGTTTTTGCGAGTTTTGTTTCGCTAGCTCGAGTCAGGCGAATGTAAGTCAATTCGCCTAAGTGTTTCCCTTATGTTTCTACTACAGTGGACCTGTCTGTATAGTTGTAGTCCAAACATTTCGTGGTAGCAGGTTTCTGCCGGTAAATGTACCTTGTCAGTTTTTTGGGTTTTTCTTGATTTTTGCTGTTTGACCCCCAATTTTGACTTCAGATTCGTGTTCAGCGGAAAAAATACGCCAGAAAATCTTAGTCCAACACCCAGCACACACCACTTTTTTGTGAAGCTGGCGAAATCAATAAGAGATAGAGAACTCCCAACCATAAACACTGTCTTGTATTATCATCTCATAATATAAAAATGTATTTAAATATATTTTTTAGGGTTTTGGCGCTGGAAATTTTAAGGCCCTCTTTGAAGCTATCGAAATGGAACAAGCTAAGCGTGGAAATCTATAAGGCTATTTCCATTCTACATTTTTTAAATAATTTTATCTAATCTTTTATTATTACTCCCAGTTTATACTAATTATTAATATTTTTTGAGCTTAACAATGGAATTATCACAATATTTTAATCTTACTGCTTAACTTTAGTAATAGGATTTTAGTATGTAGTAGTAGGGTACAAATAAATATCACCAACAAAACCAAAATTAGTCTAGGTAAAACAAAATGCTGAGTCAAGTTAGGAACTTAAGTTAGTCTTTAATATACATCTTTCCTTAGGATAAGGTACGGAGTTATTAATAAGTCTTTTATAAATAAAATATATCTTTATTCTTAATATAACATAAACATTTATAAGATATAGTTTGGTTTGCAACTTATGATATGTAGTATACAATATGTAGAACAGTTAAATAAAGTAAATATCTGAAGTGGAATGATTTAGTTTTCAGTTTGTGTTGGGGTGTTCATAGCCATATCCCAATATCCTAAAAAGCAACAAAAAAAATAAGGCGGAGTAAGGGAAGAAAACCTTATTAGTCTAAAATTCAAATTAAAGACGAGATTTACTAATCTGCCAACTGAATAAAACCTATTTTTTATCAAATAAAACATGTAAATAAAAGTATTGCCAATGGGTTACTTAAAAAATTATGGTCAAAGCTTTGATTAAAGTAGTTCACTCGCGACAGTCGTAGACAAAACTATCGCCTTATAGTAAGTAAAGCCCGGCCCGTCCACAATTCAAACTGTAATCTCGGATGAACATCTTTTATCTTCGTTTCTTTCATGCCGTCCGCGCCGAACTCGCCCATCTCTCTCTAATAAAAATTGATTTTGAACGGGCCGGGACTAGCAGTGGCGGCTCCTCCATTGGGTCATTTGGTCAATGACCTCCCAATATTTTTGACTTATATTTCCGAACAAAAACAAAATAATGATATAAATGAAAAAAAACTATTTTTTTTAAATCTTTCAAATTTTCCTTTATTATTCTAAGCATATAAACTCGTTGATCGATTACTGGATTCCACAAGCTTCGCGCAGCAATCTGATTGGTGGTTTCGTTTCTTGGCCAAAAACCGGGCTACCTGCCTTCATTGACCGCATTGTTTTAAACGGCGCCGAGTCGAGTTTTCTCGATCTAATTTACGATTGGGCGATTTTGGCTGCTTTCCGAAGCAGTATAATCGCATGATCTGGGACAACAGCCGCGAAGAGGAAAATTACGCATTTTTCAAGGTGTTTGTTTGTTATACGGTTATTATAGACCAGATTATATACGATTTTAGAAATTTCTTTTTTGTTGGTGTATGTTTACCTTATGTGAATTCGAAAACAGTGCATTTGTTGACAATTTTGTGTACGTTACCGATGACAACTGTAGAGAGCGACAGATGCCTCTCTACATTAAATAGAATAAAGACATTTTTACGCAACACAATGGGGGAAGGTAGACTCTCTGCGTTGGCCATGTTAATTATTTCATCATTTTGCAAGTGCCAAAGACAGAAGGATCGAACTAAAATTTATGACTATTTAGGTAAGTTAAGTAACTCTTTTTTATTTTTTATCATATAAATATGCTTATTTTTAACCTATAAGTTGCCGTCATACCTCTGGCATAGCAATATTACTTACTGTCGGGTGTGAGATTTTTTTTTAGAATATGTTGTGCAATTATTGTGTTTAAACAGATGTCGATGCATATTATTTGTTATATTGTTACGTTTCTTAATAAATAGAAATATAATTCTTCAAATAAAATAATCTTGCTAAATTATTTATTTTTGAATTTTCTTTCTTGTTTTTTCTTTGGAGTAAACGTCTGTTGAAATAAAATGCCTAAAATTATTTTTTTAAACTAAAAATCAGTTAAGCCATATGCATTTAAAATTTTAACTAATGACCTCTATGACTAGTACGCATCATTATTTTTTCCTATTTTAATTTAATTCGCAATGCAGTATTTTGAATGGACCCCAAATTTAGTGCTGTTCCAAATAGGATCAAATACACTTTACCAAAAGTAAAAGGTTCTTGAAATATTATTTTTGAAGGAGACTGTATACACAACACATGCGGTGTCTTCGTTATTTAGTTATATTTAACACTTTTTGGACCCACCTAGTTCTAAAATACACCTTCCATAAGGGCAATTACGTAAAAAAATAGTGTACATTATTTCCTAGTAACAAACAGATGTAGTAAATTTTCAAAAATCGATATCTTTTTAACAAAACAGTCGAAAAAATTGGGTTTTTTTCTAATACTCTGATTTATATTGCAGTAGTAAAAAAAAATATCGTAAGAACCGTTTTCTAAATATTTCGAAATGAATGCATGGCTTTTATACATGACAGATATCGACATTGTTCGTTATGCACAATTTGATTGGGTCTAGCTTTTTTCGGGTTCGGTAAATTACAGTTCTAGAAACGTCCGGCGCCTGCGCAGTTCAAAATTGCCTGTTCGGGTTAAAAAGAACTGTTCTCGGACTTTTTAATTCTGAGTTCGCGTTTTTCTGGAACTACATTGGGACAGTTTTAGAACCATCCGTATCACTCCGCACTCTGTGGCAAAAACTGTTTTTGCATTAATTGACGCATGCGTTAATTGATTAGTATTAAGGTTAGTTTTTTCGGAGTCGTGAGTATTTTAATTTATTGAATTTTGTTTCTCGTTTCGCTTGTGGCAATGAAATAGAAAGAGAAAAACTGGGAATTTCCCTAAGTAATATATTAAGCTCATCTTCA
>JAHBCN010020630.1:0-15009 GCA_019359885.1 Listronotus oregonensis
TTTTAAAAAAGGGAAGTGGTTAAAAAAAAAAAAAAATTTTTTTTTAAAAAATTTTCACAACGATATTCCGAACGAATTAACTAATTTTAACATATTTGGGGGGGCCGATCGACGGGTTTTTTTGAAGTTAAGAGCTGATTAATTTTGGGGACGATAAAAATTTACCTTGTGCATACATTTTTTAATTAAGTTCCAATCCTACATATTGAATAAGGTCGGAGAAGATTTTTATGTCATGTGGTCTCGGAAGAAGTATAACTAATCCAAAATATTTAAATATTTTAGATTTTTTTATCAGCTGATACGTATATCTTCGTGTATCTTTTATAGTTTTTAAGATATTGACGTTTTAAATTTAAAAAACAATCGTTGGTAGCTAAAATTACATCTTTTCTCGATTATTTGCTGTTTGACCCCCAATTTTGACTTCAGATTCGTGTTCAGCGGAAAAATATACTCCAGGAAATTCTAGTTCGACACCTAGCGCACACCACTTTTTTTGTGGGCCTGTGTTATTGTAACTAAATTTTAAAAGTCATTAAATACTTACATCCCTCAACAACCCTCTTCTAACAACACCCATCAGGCTTTTTTCCCCCAACCCCCGTATGATCGGATCGGGATCCTGATCGTTCCTGTCCTCCAAACGATACAAACGATCCTGTGATTGTCGCGATTTGACCGGGTTCGATTCCCGACTCTTCCGATTGTGCGTGTGCTAAGGTAGTTGTGGTCCGTGTCAGGAAGTGGCTGGTCGATGGGGAAAGGCGATGAGGCCAGGCACTGTGTGAGAGCATGGCATGCGGGCGGCAAAAAAAATAGTATTATGCGAGTCGATTTCTAAAGCGGTCCACATACAGACGGGGTACTAGGATAAAAATTTTTAGGGGCAAATTTTGGGAACGCCCGGAAAAAGAAAAAAAAGAAAACAATTTTTTTTGGGGAAAATTTAAATTTTTTTAAAAAATTTTTTTTTTTGGGGAATTTTAAATAAGAAAAAATTTTTTAAAAAATTTTAAAAAAAATTTTTAAAATTAAAAAAATTAAAAAATTTTAAATTTTTTGGGGGGAATTTTTTCCCAAAAAAAAAAAAAAAACCCCCCAAAAAAAAAAAAAAACCAAAAAAAAGGGGTTTTCCCCCAAAAAAAAAATTTAATAGGAAAAAGGGGAAAAGGAAAGAAATTAATTTGTTGGCAAAATTTTAAAGAAAATCCAATTTGTCAAAGGGTTGGCTTGGGATGAGGTTTTTTTTAAAACAAGAACGGTGAAATATTAAAAAAAAAAAGTATCGTTCATACAAAGTTAAAAAAAACCCGAAATTTACCTGGGGGCAATATCGGGGGAAGGAGTTTTGGAAAACATGATGAATAAGGCAAATGAAAAAAAAGATTTTATTCGAAACATTGTCTTTACTGATGAGTCCACATTTACTCCAGGTAGGAAACCCCACTAACCCCCTTATTGGTCTCAGGAAAATTTAATAGGTTTTTGAACTTAGAATCAGGTCCTAAAAAAGGTAAATGTCTGGAGGGGTTTTTAGGGGGAAAATTTTGTTAGGGGGCCATACTTCATTGATGGTAATTTAATGGTCAAAAAAAAAAATTTTGGATTTTTGCAACAGCAAAAGTTCCAGAAATTAGACGATTGGCAGGTCCCCGAAAAAAAGAAGTGTGGTTTCAACAAGATGGCTGTCCAGCCCTAATAACTTTTGGGTTTTGGATTATTTTAAAATTTTCCAAACCGTCTTATTGCTGGATTGAGAGCCCAAAAGGGGGCCCCCTCGTCTCCCCCTCTGGCTTCCCCCCGATTATTTTCTTTTGGGGGTTTTTAAAAAAAAAAAATTTATGGTTTTCGGGATGATCGCGTATGAATCTTGATAATTGCGTTTGGGGAGTTTTTTAAACAATTACACCTGTGATGTTAAACAATGTTCGAAGAAGTTTCTATGATCGCTTAGGGCATTGTTTAGGGGAAAAGGGGGGGATTGTTTGAATACTTGTTTTTTTAAATTTAAAATTTTTTTTAATTTTTTTTTTTTTTAAACCCCTTTAAATTTTTTTTTTAAAAAAATTTTAAAATTTTTTTTTTTGGGGTTTTATTTTTAAATTTTTAAAATTTTTTTTCTTTTTAAACCCCAAACAAAATTTTTTTATTGGGTTTTAAAATTCCCCAAAAAAACCCAAAAAGAATCCCTTTTTAAAAACCCCTTTTAAACCGAACAATTTAAAAAACCCTAAAAACCTACATCCCAAGTTTTAAATTTTACGGGGTTGAAAAAGGGCCCTTTTGGGAAAACCCCGGTTTATCTTGGGGAAAAAAATTTCCTTAAGTATTTACCAAAACCCCCCTTTTTTAAAGGGGTTTTAAAAAAAAATTGGGGAAAAAAAATTTAAAAAGGGTTTACCCCTTTTAAAATTTTGCTAAATTTTGTTTAAAAAGGGGGTTTTTAAAAATTTTTTAAAAAAATTTTTTTGGAAAAAAATTTCAAAATAGAAAAAATAAAAAAATTTTAAAAAGGGGTTAAAATTTTAAAAGCTCCCCTTTAAAGGGATTTTTTTTCCAAAAATGGTTTTTTTTTAATTTTTGTCAATAAAAACCCTTTTTTTTCTCATTTAAAAATTAAAAAGGGTTGGGGGTTTTTGGGGGAAAAATTTTGGGAAAGTAAACCCCCTTTTAAAAAAGGGGATTAAATTAAAAATTTGGGGATTTTTATTTGCCAAATTTTGTTTTAAAAAAAATTTTTGTTTTTTTTAATTTTTTTAAAAAAAAGGGTTTTTTAAAAGGGGGTTTGGGTTAAAAAAAAATTTAATCCCAACTTAAATTTTTAAATTAAATTTTTGTGAAAACCACATTGAATTTTAAAAAAGCCCCAATTTAACCCTTTTAAAAAATTGTTTTTTGGGGAATATGAAAAAGGGGCTCCTTTAAAAAAAATTTCCCCCCAAATTTCTTATTTTTTTTTAAAATACAAAATTTTTATTTTTGGGTTTTTTACGACTGAAAACCCCCCTTTTTTAATTTTCCCTTTATCTCGAAACCGTCGACTTTACGACTTTATCCCAAAAAGGAAAACCTTTTTTTTCGTAAAAATGTTCAAAGAAACATTTTTTATTTAAAAAAAGGGAAAATACATTTTTGGAAAAAAAAAAAGGGGGTTAAATAACTAAACCCCTTTTTTTCCTACGCCACTGGTTGCAATAGGGGGACCTGATATTTTCAAAAGTGCCCTTTTCCCAAACACTCCAAAAAATTTAAATTTCCCCCCATTGTAAGTAATCCTAATAAATTAAAAAAAAAAACCCCTTTTTTAAAGACACCATTTTTAAGGGCCTGTAATTCCTGGAAGCTTTTCCCGGGGCCTATTTTAAATTTAATTTTTTTTTATATCTTTTTACGTAAAATCGTACCCCTTTAAAAATTTTTTTGTTTTTCCAAAAAGTTATTCTTTTTTAAAGAAAAAATAAAGATGACCCGGGGTTCGTGACCCCCCTAAATGGGGAAAGGATTCCTTCATTATTGTTTGATTCTATTCCTCTATAATGATCCGGATCCGTGAATCAAATTTTCCCTTTTTAAAAGGGTCCGTCCCAGCTCTGTTTTTCGGGTTTAAATATAATCTTTTCTTCCCCGGAAAAATTTGG
Organism: Listronotus oregonensis; assembly: GCA_019359885.1. Classification (NCBI taxonomy): domain Eukaryota; kingdom Metazoa; phylum Arthropoda; class Insecta; order Coleoptera; family Curculionidae; genus Listronotus; species Listronotus oregonensis. The sequence continues at coordinate 3,642 of JAHBCN010020630.1, forward strand.
GGGAAACCCCGAAAAAATTAAAAAACAGATATGAACGGCGAGTCGCATATCTGTTTGGACCGCTTTTTTGGTTTAAATTTTTTAGAAATCGGGGTTCAACGATAAAATAAATACACGTAATATTTCACAAACCCCCCTCCCCCCCCCTCCTTGTGATTTTCCCCTTTTTTTTTGTCGCCCCCCCCCCCCCTCTTTCCAACCTCACGTGTTTAAAGGGGACCCCCCCAAAAGGGTTTAAAAAATGGGGGCCCCCCGGGAGCTTCCGCGGTTAATTTGATAACGGGCGAAAAAAAAGGGCATTAAAATGGGAAGAAATCCCCCTTTTTTTTTAAGGGGAAAGGGGTATAAAATTTTTTCTATTACTTTTTTTTTAAATTTTTAAAATTATTTTGGGGTTTTTGTATTAAAATAATAAATTGGGTTTTTTAATTGTTGGGAAAACCCTGTAAAAAACCCTTTTTGTCAAAACCTAAGATTTGAAATCATTTTAAGACATTGACATTGACAAGATAAAATTAATTGGCTTTTTCCGGGGGGAACAAATTAAAAAAATTTTTTTGCGTGCGCACAAAATTTTACCCCCACAAAAAGAGTGCGCAAAGTTTAACTTTGCCCCGGGGGAACTTTTGGGCACGTATTTTCGTTCTGATATTTGCAGAATGGTCTTTTTTTTAATGTATTTATAACTTCTGGATGAAATAATAAAAAAAAAAAGGGTTTTACATATTCTTTTATTGCCCCTTTATTGAATTTTAGATACATTTGGCGCTTAGTAAATATCCCATATAAATTTTTTTTTTTATTATCATTTTAATATTTTTCCATGCACCATGTTTTTTAAAAAACCCCATGAAAAACAATAAAAAATAAAAAAATTTTTTTTTTGCGCAGCAAAAATAAAAATTTTCTAATGTCAGGAAAAACATAAAAAAAATTGGTAAAAAGTTTAAAATAAGTTTCTAAAAAGGGGAAGGAAGAATTGCCAGACATTTTTTAAAAAACCGCAAGTTTGGCCAACTTAGAGTTCCCCCCGGGAAAAAACAAAAGAAAAGTACGAGAAACAAAAATTCATTTGAAACATTTGGGGGGTTTGAAAAGCCTTTTTTTTTCAAATTAAGAAAGGGGAATTTTTGTCCAAATACTTTATGGTCGAAATACTCCATGCTGAAAAGTGTTTTAAAGATCAAGAAAAAAATAGATATCGGCAAGTTTTATAAGTTAGCAGCATTTATTAAGAAACAAAAAATCGGCTTTGGGGCCAAAAAAAACAAGGATATTTTCAAAAAAAAAAAATATCTACAATTTTATTAATTTTTAAAAGCACCTTTTTTAAAATTTGGGGGGAAAAAAGAAAACATCCGACATCGAGGACAAAGGCAACCTAATTGTTGTGAAATTCCAGACGCAAAAAAAATACCCCCGTACTTTCGTCCCGTCTGAAGAGATAGGAAGAGATCCCAAAAATTTGTTGTTATATCGGGGAATTACAGCATTACGGCCACCGACAACACATCAACGGTTTTTCGTATAAAAAACACACAATGCGTTGGGAAAAAATACATTTGGAAAGATCCTTCTTTTGATAGCAGCATTTTTAAAGTTGCTGAATCCAGAGGTATATACCGGCCACAGCTTCCGGCGATTTTCTGCAACGTTATTTTTAAATTCCGCAAAAGGACTCATAGATATAAAAAGGTTAGGCGGTTGGGGAAAAAAAAAAAACGGTAGGAGGGATACATTGAAGAATCAACAGGCTTCAAAAAGGGGGGTTTAATAAAAAAAAATTTAAAAAAGCAACAAGCCAAAAAAACTCAAGAATGAAAAAAATACCCCTTCCACAGACGCTGTTCAATCAGCTAAAACACAAGATTTCGTCTTAACATCGAGCAACGAACCATCATCGACGTTCCTAAGAAATCATTTGAAATCGGCCATAAACCTTCAACATGCAATTTTGTTAATAATAATTAATAATAGTTTTTTTTTTAAAAAGTTAAAATAAAATTTAATTATTTACTTTGGGGTTTTTTAATTTTTTTTGAAATATTCGTATAGTTCTAATAATCATTTTCTTTAATAAAACGCTCGTAGAAAAAGTATTCGCAAAGAAAAAATATTGTTCCCCAAAACTTTCGGGAAAAGGCTTTCCCAAAATTTAAACTGCACAACTGCTTTGGCGTGGGGGGAAAAATTACTTTTTTTCACTTATTATATAGGAAAATAACTATTACCCCCCGGGAGGAAAAAAGCTGTTTTCACCCTTATTCAGGGGGGGAAAAAAGGATTTTTAAAAAATAGTAGATTTTTTTTATATTTTTTCTTAAATTTGATTCTTTATTTTAAACAAAATTACCCCCTTTTTGAGCTCTTGAGTTTTCCTCGTATCACTGACATTTTTATGTAATTAACCTAGCTGAATATAAAATTTTTTTTGGGGGTTGATAAAACATCTAGTTAAAAGATCTACATGCTATAATAGCGATATATTTTACAGGGTGTCCCAAAAAAAACTTTTTACCGGGGAAAATTTTTAAATTAAAAATTTTCTTTTAAAAAACTATTTTATTTTTTGCCCTAAAAAAATTTTAAAAATGCCAACAGTTTCTTATTTTTGGCCCTTTTTAAAATACGGAAAATTTTTTTTTTTTTAAAAAAAAAACAAAAAAACCCACCCCAAAAAAAATTTTTTTTAACAATTTAAAACAAAAATTTTATCCCCCTTTGGGGGGTTTTAAATTGGCATTTTTTTTGGGGGGTTTTTTAAAAACTAAAATTAATATTTTTTAAAAAAACATGGGGGGTAAAAAAAAATGTATAAATTTTTTTTAAAAAAATTTTTTATTCAAAAATAAATAAAAAAATTTTATTTAAAAAAAAAAAAAATTTTTTTGGGAAAAAAAATTTTTTGGGAACCCAAAAATACGTTTTTATAAGTTTTTGGGGAAAATTTTTTCCCCAAAAAAAATTTTCAGTAGTGGGGTTATTAATATTAAATTTTTTGAATGAAAAAATCTTAAAAAAAACAAAATTTTTTTTTTTTTAAAAAGGGGGGGTTTTAAAATTAAAAAAATTAAATTTTTTAAATTAAAAAAAAAGGGGGGTTTTTTTTGAAAATTAAAAGGGGAAAAGGGGGGAAAATTTTTTAAAACCCGGGGTTTTAAAAAGGTTTTTTTAAAACAAAAAATTTTAAAAATTTGGTTTCAAAAAAAAGAAAAAAAAACCCCCCTTTTTAAAATTTTTTTAAAAAAAAATAAAAATTTTTTAAATTTTTTTTTTTAAAAAAAAAGGGGAAAAAAAAAAAATAAAAACCCTTTCCCCCCAAAATCCCAAAAAAGGTATTTAAATTTTAAAAATTGGGTTTTTTTTTTAAAAAAAAAATTTGGGAAAAAGGGTTTTTTAATTCCCCCCCAAAAATTTAAAAAATTTTTTTGGGCCCCCAAATTTTGGGGAATTTTTTTGCCAAAACCCTTTAAAATTTTTTTTTTTTAAAAATTTTAAATTTTTTAAAAAATTTTTTAAAAAATTTTTAAACTTTTTTTTTTTTCCCTTTAAAAATTTTCGGTTTAAAACCCTAGATAATTTTTTAAAAAACCCTTGAAAAAAAAAAAATTTTAAAAAAAAAAAAAAAAATTTTAAAGGAAATATTATTAAATTTTAATTTTATTTTAATTTTTTTGTTTTTTCGGGGAAAAATAAAAAAAAAAAAAGGGCAGAAAAACCCAAAAAAACTCGCGAAACATGAAAACGGAAATAAAGAATATACAACAAATCATCAAAAAAAAAACATAAACCCGAAAAAAAACAAAAAAAATCCCCGGCGATTTCTGTCAGAATTTGTGTTTTCCCCCTGATTTTCAACCCCAAATTCCACAGAGATATTTGCCGAAAGCGCCCGAAATGTCGACGAAGCAGTTTTTGTAATGGAATTTTGGGGGGGAAAAAGATTGCGGTTTCCTAGAGTTTTCATGGATTTTCTTTGTAGAGTGGCCCGGAAAATGCTTGTTCGTCGTTAAATGAAGGGGGACTGGAATATTCTTTGGTTGCCTATATCAGGAGTAAATAAAAAGAAAAATAAATTTTAAAAAAATATTAATAGTACAAAATCTTGAACCAAATGACAGTAGAATATTAAAATTAATTTAGGGTTTAAAATAGGTATTACCTATTCTTGATCTAGCATATTTTTAAACATGATCCTTGTATCCCGCCTCCTTCACCAAATCTTAAATTAAAAAAAAATGATAATTCGCTAAAGGAGTTAAGGGGTTTTCTGTTTTTATTAGTGATAAAATAATAAAAAAAAAATTTACAAATGAACTTTTTTGGGTTATATTTTCAGGCATACCTTCATGTAATCGGTGGGAATCCTCAGCAGGATTTTAAATTTTGTTTTATCAAAAAAAAAGACACTACACCAAATACAAGGGTGATTCATGAGGAAATGTCAAATTCAGGAGTAGTCAGGGGCCAAAAATAAACATAAAGCCTATACAAAATGGGTCCCAAGGCCTTTTTTTTTTGGGAAAACAGGGGGTTAAAATTTTTATTTAATTTTTCTATTTTTTAAAAAAAATCTATATAATGTAAATATTGAGTAAAATTGGGACCGGGTTTTTTTTGACGGATTGAATCAAAACGTCTTGGGGGGCCCCTTACACGTCTTTTACTATTTTGAACAATAAAATTTTGGTGCTGCCCTGTATTACATTTTTAAGTAAATATTTTTTTTTTAATTTTTTCTCAAAAAAGGGATACTTAATAAAAATTGATATGCCGTTTTCGAGATATTGGATTTAAAAATTACGACCATCTGATTTCATTATAGCAAAATTAAAAAACAAAATATACAATTAAACAATATGTATTTTAATTTTTAATAAAATTATTGTTCTTAAATTATAGTCGCCAAAACATAAGCTAGGTCTTATAAGTTTAAAAATTCCACCATTTACTTCTAAGCACTGTCAGCTCTGTGTGAACACCCGTATCTCGGAACGAAGGCTTTGAGACCATATTTGAAAGACTTATGTTTATTTGGGACCCTGACTCTCCTGAAGTATTGAATTTCCTCTGAATACCTTATACCAGTCTTTTGGCTTTAAAGGAACACCTCGGAAAAAATTTTTGGGAAAAGAAAATTTTCATTTTGGAAATTGCGAAAAAAAATATTTATTTTGCAGCGCTCCGAAAGAAAAATCTATGTTTTAAAAGCAAATTGTCTATTTGTATTTTTTTTCGTAAATTGGTGAAACTTTGTAGCCAAATCCCAAATTTGCAAAGTTATCTGCTTTTCTAAAAATCATAGCCAGTTGAAATTTTTCACTCAATAATTTTCTTAAATATTATTTCAGATGCCTCCATTATCAAGAATAATGTAGATATTTTTGCAAAATTTGGAAGTTAACGATAAGATTTCGTCAAATTCAGGGTCGTCTTTTACCTATTGGGGGCCCTGGGTTAGGAGAATGTTGGGCCCCTGGTACTATGATAACAAAGGACTATTTTATTAATCCAGGCGAAAAGAATAGATGAGTGGGTTCGCTTTTAGGTGTAGGTTTGTTTTGTATAATCTTATCATAAAAAAACATAAATATTTTACCTTCATCTGTAATATTGGTGATCTGACCGAAACTAGGGGGCCCCGTGAATCGTGGAGCCCTGGGCACTTTCCCAGAGTGCCCGCTGCCCAGTGGGAAAGAAAGACCCAGTGTTGCCAACTCTCAAAAATTTATCCCCCTAAAGCCCCAATTAAAAACCCCCAAAATTACTAAGAATTCCCCTAAAAAAATTCAATCTTTATAAAAAAAATAAATAGATATTTTTACATAAATAATACATTAAAAATAATTAACAAATAATAAAATGTCCTTAAACAAATTATAAATTAAAACAATCAATAAATATTTTCATTCAGCACCATTTTTTAAATTTTTTATTCATAAATTATCTAAAGTTCAAGTAACAAATCTCTTACTGACTAGGCGGTATGTACAAAAATGAATATGATTGGCTAGATTGGATTATCCCAGGGCCTATACTATAACACCTTAATTTTGCTTAATTTACCATTTGAAAAAATAGAATATAAAATCCCACCCACTTTTTCCCTAAATTTGGGGAAAACCCTAATTGGCAACCCGAGAGACCTCTTTAAATTCAGGAAAAAATACAGAGGTTTTAATCTTAAAACTATCTTTGGGAGCACTGCAAAAACTTTTTTTGCAGATTCCAAAATGATTTTTTTTGCCAATTCCTTGAGGCCTATAGCATCTAGTTTATATTTTTTGATGTGGGTCCCGTGTCACACTTTTTAGATAAAGAAATTGAAAATCGATGAAGGTAGCAAAAGGTGTACTACCTTTTTCTCTCTCGCTCCAATGTGCTGAGTGGTCGGCCTTTCCCCACTGACCAAATCGAAACCAGAATTTGCTTCTAAAAGATTGGCCTCCTATAGTTAAATCAGTATAAGAATAAAAATTCAGTGCAAAAAAAAAAACAAATCCAAAAACATTTGATTTGAAATGGCGGCCGGCATTGCTTTTTATATTGTGCCGCTTCTCGTACGTCTGTAAAAATAGTCCATATAAAAAGCACAGGCAGCCAACAGTTCAAATCAAACCTTTTTAGCTACTGCTATGTTTTTTTAAGAGCACTGAATTTTCATTCTTATACTGATCCAACTATACATTAAATGTGGAGTGTTGGTAAATTTCGTATACATTAAAGGAAATGATTCCACAAATGAATTTAAGAAGGTAAATAATAATCACATGCCCATAATACCTGTTAAAATTTGTCAGATAATATGAATTACAATGCCTATTTTTTGGTTAATAGTTATCTCAAAGCCAAAGTCAAATTTCGAACAAAAATTGTTTCGCCAGAACACATTTTTTACTCTACATTTCAGGTCCATTTTATAAAAGACTGAACTATAAATTACCAATAATATAAATTTTGGCTTAAGAAAATAAAACAAATAAATGGTACTTATGTATTTATTACATAAAAATCACAAATATATAAAACTTTCTAATCTTCCTCTTCTTCTGCAGCAGCTCCACCAGTACCTAAAACAAAAATTAGAAAATGATTAACTTCAATGGTAACAAAATATAAATAAAGAAGAATTATTTAAATTTAGTATAGACCAAAATAATAAAACAATATCTCTGTAGTGTTATGGCATAAAAAATGTTGCTTTTCAAAAGTTTTTACAGGGGTCAAATTTTGGCATATTAATTTTACAAATAATTGGACATATCTCTCGTATAATTTTGTTGCTTTTGTTTAACAAAGGTTCCAAAACCCACAGCTTTTACTAGCATGTATAGTAAATATAAACCCAATGGTATCCAAAAATAGGGAATATCACAAATATGTTACATATATCAGCTTAGTTAATCTACTAGATATAATACCTATTATTTTTTGTATTTGACGTTAAAGTAAATGCCATAACTACACAGATCTAAACTTTAACTAAAAATGTGTCCTCAACTTTCGGCACAGGCAGCATCATGGAAAAGACTAATGCCTGTTTCCTAGCGGGAAATTATCTGCCCCCGAAAATTTTTCTGGCCCCAATAACAATTATTTTGGGGAGGGGGCTGGGCAGAAATAAAGAAAACTTTTAAAAACCTTTCGGGGGTTTTTTCCTTTTTGACACGTCCTGGTCGGCCACCACCGAATGGAGACTTCAGGGAGAAGTCAATGTGTTTCTGAGAGTCCAACCGAACAACAAATGATGGAATGTTTACCACTTGTTTACGTAAAAAAAAAAAAGGGGAAAATTAATATACAAACCCAAAGTTAATATACATATGGTTGGGTTTTAGAAATATAGAAAAAAAAAAAAACTTATTTACCACAAGGGTTTAAGACTAAAAATATAAGATATTGTCGCCTCGCAAGGTACCCAATCAAGCTATAAAACAAGTTTGGGGCATAAGCTGGTATCTTTCCTCTACAGTATCTTTAGCACTAGCCAAGAAAATTCCCTTAACCAGTGACTCTAAGACTGATAAAAAAAATGGTACTCCTACCATAAAGTTAGTAATATCTTTAAAAAGTTTTTAAAAAAAAAACAAAAAAAAGGTCACTTCTTTTGTAATCAAGGTTACTGTTTTTTGGATCAATGCAAACATTTCAGTTGTTTTTACTTTCATTTTTTAAAAATTTTAAAAAAAAAGGGCCCCCAAATTTAAAAAAAATTTTAAAGGGCTTTTCAAAAAAAAGGAAGAAATAAATAAAAGAAATTGGGGGAAAATTAAAACAAAAAATTTCCCAGGGCCTTTTTACCTTTTTTTCAACCAATTTAAAGGTTTAACCCCCCAAAATTTTTTTAAACCCCGTAAAATGGTTTATCCTTTTTTATAAACTTCCACCGGGCAGAAATTTACCATAAAAATTAAAAAATTTTTTTTGTAATTTTTAAAATATAATTTAAAAAAAGGAAATTTGGGTTTTTTTTTTAAAAATTTTTTAAAAAAAATTTTAATCCAATTTTTTGGGGGTTTCGTCCAAAAAATTTTTTTTAAAACCCTTTTATTTTTTTAAATTAAATAAAACAAAGGATTTAAACCTAAAAAAACCCCAAAAATTTTTAAAATTTTTTTTAAAAACTTAAAAAAAATAAGGATTTTTTTTTTTTAAAATTTTTTTTAAAAAAAATTTCAAAAAACTTTTTTTTAAAATTAAAAAATTTAAAAATTTTTTTTAATTTAAAAATAAAATAAAAAAATTTTAAAAGGGGTTTCTAAATAGATAACTTGGTCCGCTTTTTTTAAAAAAAAAAAAATTTTTTAATAGAAAAATTGGAAAATCCCATAAAAAAAAAACATTTTTTAATCTCTTCTAAAGGGACATTATAAGAGGGTATAAGGACTCCTGAATTTATATTTCAAGGTGTTGTTATTTAGAAGTCAGATAAATTTTTTAAAAAACTAAAAAACAAAATAAAAACTAATTAAATTTTGCAAATAATGTCTAAGCCCGTCAGGTAAAAAATTACCAAAATAAAATATAAAAACTTTTTCCTCAACTTTCCCAACAAAATCATATAAAGACTTTTGCCTGTTTCCTAGCGGGGAATTTTCTCCCCCCTTTGTTAAATTTCTGGCCCCCCAAAGCAATTTGGGCATTTTATGGCGTTGGGGCAGTTTAAAAAAAAAAAAGTTAATGTTGTAACTTACCTTCGAATAATTTTTGGGGGCTTTCTTCCAATGTAAGCACCCGAGCAGCTTTACGAATTTTGAAGGTTAATTTTCTGCCCACCCCGCTTGTTTCGCAGACCAAAGGCCCCCAATAATTTTCAGTTCCTGGTCCAAAGGGCCTTTTCATAGGGACGTCTGGGCGTTACATATGTTTTTGAAAACGTTAGGGGTTTTTCCGCACCCCGATGGCAAATTAAGGGGTTTCCCAAAAATTAAAACTAATATTTCCAGAAGATAAGATATCTGAACAGAGCCACGTTTATGAATTTTGACAATTGAAATACCTTAAAAAAAATTTAACTATGTCATGAATCAGATAAGCAATTTATAATGCTTTCTGGGATTAAACAAAGTTTTGATGTAGCCTTCACGTTAAGCCTTTACAATAAGTAGAAAGCACCTTTTCCCCGAGTACAAGGCATAACCTCAAAATATTCATCGAAAAAAACTTTTGGCATCCTGCAATGTATTGGTTTTATGATAAAACAATGCAAAAGATGTTAAGACTATTCCTATGAAATAAATATTTTTTTGGGAAAATGTGCCTAATTTTAAAAACGAAATACCCAACCTATCACTGTGAGGGGCTGTTCAAAAAAAAAAAAGGGGAATAAAATATTTTTTGTTCTCTTTATCTTGTCGACTTTTGTTTTCCCCCACCAACATTTACATGACCAAACAGCTTGCCAACTTTTTTGCGAAGTAAAACCCGTTCTAAAGTGCACCGAAAACCTCATCACTAGGGATGTTAATAGATCCTCACAGCTACATGCATCATTCAATAGTAATCATAAGCACTTGATTCTCTCATCTTTGTATCATTATAGCAAGGGGATCGATATATACAAAAATTGACATTACCCAGCTTACTAAACTATCGATAGTATCGATAGCTGATAGGCGATACTAGGCCTGTTTGTTATTCAGAAATAAAGTATTCTATTTTACACCTTTTGTCAATAAACCGTTTGTTATCGTCAGTGTGATTTAGGACTAGGGGTTTTAAAAAATTTCTGGTGTAAAATAGTTTTCATTAATTCTCTAATTCCGAAGAAGTAATTAGATGCAAAAGACTTAAATTTTTTTTTATAAACAAACAAAAGTTTTTTTAATTTAATATGTTAAAATTTTGTTAAAAATCAAATGGGAATTATAACAGTTCCATTTTTTTTCCACCCTTTCTATTTTACTTGAACTTGATAAAAAAAGACCGTGGAAACCCCGATAGCTCAACAACGAACACGATACCCCCGCCTAAACCCCTCCCCCACGTTTTAGTTTAAAAAACAAGGTGATAAAAACCACATTTTTGGGGCCCAAATCGGGCCTTTTGGGAAACCCCAATTTAAAAATAACAAAAAAACAATTAACCATCAATAAATATGAGTTTAAGAAAATTCAGGTATATTTTTTAAAAAATTAAACCTTAAGCGGTTCAAGCCCAAAACCGCATTTTTTCCCCGGGGGTTTAAAATGTACTAAACAGACCCCTAAAACCCATGAAAAACAATGACAAATGCATTTGCTTAATTATAAAATATTTTAATTAGTTAATTCAGTGTAAATTTTTAAAAAAAATATTAAACTTTCGACATTTATTTTTCGCTACAGAAATCAATCCAATCTATTCGATATTATTTATTTTCGTTTTTTTTTTTTCCACTCCGGTTTGGCAATTTTTTTTACTCCAACCAGATTTTCCAAAAGTGTACAGTAACTCTGATAATTCGATGGGGGGTAACAATGCTTATCTTTGGGGATCAAGGGGGATAGAAACGATGGAGTCCTTCTTCTGGAGCAAAGCTCTGTAAACGAAGAGTCCTCTATCTGTCCCTTTTTGTTCTTGGGGGCCCAGGAGGGATTTTCTTATGGCGAAAGATGGGTTGCGCGCTTAGCAGGGAGTGTCGAAGTAACATTAATAAGAAGTCTATTTTCGCAGCATTTTTGGCAAGGCCGGAAGTCGTATTATTATTTCCCCAGCAGAGAAAGTATCCAAGAAGAGTTAAATTAGCCATATTCAATTTTTATGATATTTATTTGATTTTCTAAATAACTACATAATATGTGGCGGTTAGGACTTTTTAAATCGCAATTTTCTTGAAATTCATCAAATATAGGTATAGGATATAATTCGGAGTTTATATCAGGATGTC
>JAHBCN010020631.1:0-14914 GCA_019359885.1 Listronotus oregonensis
CATTTTTCGTTCCTTGAGGGGCCATTTTCAGCCCTTTCACACCTGTTAATGTTGATTAACTTTTTTTCGCTTGAAAGCATCCCAAGACCTAAAAATTGCGCCACAAGGGAAAACTGTACAGATTTATTTACAACTTTGTCTTTTCATTTACTGGACTATAGTAAAAATTTGGAAATTTAAAATGGACGAGCAAAATGGTGGATTTTACACTTATAAACCTATTTGCCTCAGTTTCAGAATATACGGGTTTTTAAGGGTGCAAGATTAAAATTTGAATATTATTAATCTTAGGTCAAAATTTAAAAAATTGAAATGGCGTGTTTCAAATAGCCGATTTCGGCATTCATAAACCGATTTGTCTTAAATTACAAGTATAGAGAATCGATTTCTTTTGAAATTGGATCCTTCCAAAAAGAAATTAATTCCTAAATATTTTAAAATATTATAATCAATACGGATCACGGATTATCGGATCCTTAAAAAGGAATGAATTACTGAATTTTATTTTAAAATGATTCGCTTCCTATCCAGCTCTACAAATAGCAAATAATTATCAAAACTCGAATTTATAAGTGCTGAAACATACATTGCGTTTTAGCGGGAGCGTTTTAACGGGTCCTGTTTGGCGGGATGATAACAACCTATAGTTTTTAATCGGATAGTCCACATATATGCGGTTAAGACGCAGCCACAGGACGCGGCGGCAACATGCTGCGGTCAAACGGGACGACTGGACGACCGGAAAGCAACGACAAGTTGACAACAACACGTTGAGTTTAATGAGAGCGTTCATATAGTGCGTTTGTTTTGATCCGGTTTCTTGATTTAAGATGTTTGACATGGATAAATTTTTTCAATGTGTACAAGATCATCCCTCAATATGAGAGTACAGTGATCGCAATTTAAGGGAAAAAAGTTGGCATGTCGTAGGGGAAATCACCTGGTAGCATCAGGTCACCTCGGGAATCTGTAACTGTAAAGAAAATTCTTTTGCGACCTATTCTACCAATATTTATAAAAACACGTAACAACAAAGCTACCTACGTCATGTTATGTTTTATTTATAGTATCTAAAATGTATTTATGACAAAATAAATGTTTTTTTTACATTAGCGTAATTGTCAATCATTCTTCTGGTGAAATTGGATTTCTCCAGTAAGTTTTCCGCTTAGTTATATGTGGACGTACAGTATTTAAAAGTTCCTTAAAAGAGTTAATGAAGATCCTATAGTATTCAAAAAATTTACGTTTATATTTTCGAATACTATCATAAATTGTAGAAAATCTTTCACTCTTTTCGGGCTCACAGTGGAAAGAATGGACCCAATAACTTCTATTCACCGGTTTGTTGTGTAAACCAGCAGCTTCAAAAACACAAACAATTTCCAAATTTGAAAATTTTGACATGACCTACCACTTATTCTCTCTGCTGATAGAACCAACGAACAACGAACACTACTAGAAATCCAAACCTCGTGCTTTCTGAACGCAGCTACCTTCTGTCAGTACAGTAGCGACAAACGCCTGGACAATCAACTAATAAAAGCACATAATAAAAAGGCGAATGCGCTGGTAGTACTATAATTTTTTATTTCTAAGTTATTTTTCCCCAATTCCAACAAAAATAAGATTTTTCTGAAATACATTACTTAACAACTGATTATTTTAATAAATAAGCAGTTGTTAAGTAAGATTTTAGCAAAATTGTCTCTTTATTAGGATTGGGTAAAATTTTAAACTTGCAAAAAATAAAGCAAACAAAAAATGTTATTGTTAACAATATATTATAAATTAATTTGTTATAAATACAAATATTTTGAGAAAACCAGGAAAATCTTGGGACATTTGCCCCAAATTTTCAATAAACAACAACAAAAAATTATATTCCAAAAAATAACAATAACAAATAAAACAAAAATAAAACATGAAATTTCAGAATAAATGAAAAATATTCTCTGATAACAACATAAATTCTTATACCTGAGATAACACAGGCAAAATAAAATATATTCTAAAAATTAACAATAAAACTTCTAAAACTATCACAGCCGGGGTTGGATGAGATACTTCTAAAACTGTCACAGCCGGGGTTGGACGAGATCATGCTGAAAGGTTCCTATAAAACAAAGAAGCTAGGCAGTATTCGCTTATTCAAAACAGACTAAAAATACATAAAATATGATATGGGAACTTTTGCTATTAATTTAGGCAAAGACAGAAGCAGACAGCGGGCAAAAATATATAAAGAATTTAAATTAATGTGGTAACTGAAAAATAAACATAAATATTTATAAGAAATGGTAAAAATTATTATTTTTAAAGTTAGGTTAAATATTTTTGCCTAAATAAATTTTCAATTTTATTCTTGTAAACATTCTCATCCAAATATTTGTAAATATCAGCATGTAGTATGTTTACAAGATTGACTAAAGCTTCACTAGCAAATTTAAGCCTTCGTTCGTTATCAAACTCTTTAAACATTACAAATAAATGCTTGTCGGTTACCTCCACTAAAAAGAGATTACTCTGACAAGTTAAACATGAAATTGAAATTTTGTAAATAAGGTATAAAATAACATTATTTAAAATTTTAATTTTAGGGTTGTCCAATGGTTCGAGAGGTAAATTTTGAAAAGAATTGAAACATTTTCTGTAACTGTGTTCTTTTAAAATGGAATTCATAAAGGGTGACCAAGGTGCAGCTCTATGTTTTAAGCGAGAAGGATCCTCAAGAATTGCATAATTTAATTTTAAACTACGGTCCTCACAAACATACATTTTTACAATCTTTTGAGGGACTTAAAGTACATTTAATTTTCCAAGCTTCTAACGATAAGGGATCTCGAAGAAAAGAATGAAACTTTTTGTTTTTAAAATCTGTGCTTACAATTTTACTATAATAGGCGTTTCTGCAACATGGATAATTACAAGAATATTTCAGCCTACATGTTGATTTGGTGCCATTGCGAAGATATTTACACAGAATCTTGGTTTAATATCGAAGAAGGCTTACTACAATATTTAAATAACATATCTTACCTTATAATTTTTTCACAATAGTGTGGAAAAAATAAGAACACAAATTTAAAACAGTCAACCCAAAGTTAACACTTACAACCCAAATACTAGAATAGAAAATGGCCGACGCAAACACAACACAACACGGGGATTTATGGTTAAAAAGGGATATAAATAATTCTCACTTCTCATTGGTTAAAAAAAAAATCGACGTTTTGCCATCTAGAAATTTACTACCAAGTTACTACAAAGCAAAATATGGAAAAATATAGATATCTACTTATTCCCTGGCAATGATAAAATTGTCAAATGTCACTTTTTCCAGTATCCCCATAAGAAGTTGGCCAGGCGTGTATAGAACAAGACTGACCACAGTGACTCCTGTTTCAGCGTTTTAACGGGAGCCGACGCGCTTTCATCCCGCCAAACAGGACCCGTTAAAACGCTCCCGCTAAAACGCAATGTATGTTTCAGCACTAAGGCTGACATACATAAGCAGCCATACCGCCAATTCCACCAAGAAAAAAAATCCCAATCCACAACAATTATCAGGTTATGTTTTTCACCATAACGGAAAACAATAATAAGGTGTTACGCAAATCTAGATTAAATAAAAGCCTAGCAATATTCCTGCAATGAATAGTAGATTTAATAGTAAATAGAAACACCTGTGTATACTATTAATATCTGTTTGTGTTACGCAACGGTCAGAGCCGTCCTAAGCCGATTGAAAGGTTTATAGTGGGTAAGCGAAGGTTACAGATAGATTCGTCTTTTACTTTCATATTATTTTAGAGAGATGTAACATTTATCTGTAGATTACGTTATAATTTTATGGCTTTTGCGGAAGTGAGAGAAAGGAAGAGAGGTTACAGCATCAAAATAGTAGCGAAGAGTATAAGGTTACATGCCCTTAAAGGCGTTTGACAATGTTATGGTTTTAATAAACTTCCCAACATAAAATTCGGAATAACTAAAAGTTTAATCAGTCAGTATGGATTGCATCACAGAAGATCCCCAGCTGATCTTCATTCCTTTGTCTCACACAACTGGAACAAGTCCGTTAAGTTTCTTGGTGAATCCCAGATCGTTGCTCTTGACATATCCAAAGCTTTCTATCAGGTCTTGCATGATGGGCTTTTAAACAAACTTCCTTCTTACGGTCTTCCACCTATGCTTGTTCTTGGCTCCAGTTTCCGTTCTAATCGACGTGTATCAGTTACTGTAGATGGTCATTTTTCCAGCTCCTACCATATTAATGCTGGGGTGCCCCAGGGCTTAGTGCTGGCACGATCTTCTCTCTTCCACAATCAATCCCATTCATAGTTTTGCTGACGATAGTGCCCTTCACTCTAGTATTCAATTTCTTAAGCCACCATGTAATTCTGATTTGGAAAACAAGCGCAGGTCAATGCAGATATTTTTTTCACAAGGCCTCAAACTTATCTTGGATTGTGGCGCCAAAAATTTTGTTCAGTTTAATGCCTCGAAAACACAGTCATGTTTGCTGTCGCGAAAAAAGTCTGCCAATGCTCATCTGTTACACATGAGCGGCCAAGTTCTGCAGAACAAAGAGTCGTTTAATCTTGTCGTCGTTACTTTTAAGAATAACCTCAACTGGCACAAACACATTACATCCATAGCCTCGGCAGTTTTTAAAAGCTTGGATTCCTCTTTGGAGTCAGAAAGTATTTCTCTTCTTCCAATCTGTATACTCTGTATGTATCCCAAATCAGAACCTTTTTAGAATATTGTTCTCATGTCTGGGGAATGGCGTCCCCTACAACACTTAGCATTCTGGACTCCATTTAAAAAGAGCCGTTCGTTTTATTAATGATCCCACGATCACAGACAGGCTTCTTCTTCTTGCCCACCGTCGAGCTGTAGGATATCTATCGCTCTTCTATAGTATTTTCAAGGTTTCTGCTCAAGGGAGTTAACCAGTATAATTCCTTCTCTGGCAGTTCCCAACAGAGCAACACGTAGTGCAACTTTTATGCATCCTTTTACAAATCAGTTAGAGAGGCCCCGAACTTCCCGCTTTTTCGTTCCTTCATCCCTAGAGTGTCAGAAATATGGAACCTGCTGCCCGCAGAAGTTTTCCTTCTCCTCTTAATCTTCAAATATTTAAGTCCCGTGTAAACAAACTCCCTTTCACCATACTTAAGACACCCACGGTACGTTATTACTTAGGCATCAGCCTTCGTGGACTGTCCCTAGGTAAAAAAACTTCTTCCTCTTCCATAGTCCGATTTCAATGCCTTCTTTTTCAAAGGTATATAAAACTTTGTTCATTTTTAAAAAATACAGAGTTCATGTTGAAATATACAAGAAAATGAAAAAGTATATTTTTTTCTCTTAAGTTTGTAACATTCTGTAGAGTAATTTTGCAATTTAAACTTCACTAGATATGCTTTTCTGCAGAGTTTAGCTCATGTTTAACATTTTGGTGTTTTATTCTTCTCGGTATCTTTATTGGTTGAAGCAAGATAAATTTTTGAAGTAAATATTACACTTTTTGCAACAATAATTGAAAATACTGTTAATTTTTTTGGAATGTTTAGGTTTCCTTGGAAACATATTATGCCTTTGTCAAATAGTTTTATCTGACATTTCAAGGATTTAAAACGTTTCGACTTTATTTTTTATTTCACGATGCCTTTGTCATCCGAAGATTCAGCTAGAGCCCTTACTATTCATGATGTTTTTTCCTATAGAGAAGTGGCGTAAAAAGCGTAAAAAGAACCGTTGTAAGGTTTCGTAAGTCTGAAAGTTATGGCAGAAGATCTGGATTTGGAAGACATCGTGCTACTTCCAACCTTGATGATCGCTTCATTAAACTATTAGTTTTCGAGATCGGCATACCAATGCAGTAGTGATAAGAAATGAACTTCAAAGAGTTCGTCAAGTTACTCTTAATAAAATAACAGTGAGAAGAAGACTTAATGAAGTCAATTTACGGGCCAGATTACCGGCAAAATTAAAAAAAAACCTTTGGGTTCTACCTCATTTTCTGTCCATACAATGAAAACATCGTCAACATATCTCACCTTAAGGATTGAATTGTGCAGTTTTGATTACGTCTTCGTCAAACCATTTCATATAAATATTTGCTAGCACTGGAGGGAGCGATGAACCAATCGGTAGTCCATCATCCTGTGCATAGCACTCATCTTTCAGTGAAAAGTAGGAACTACGGAGACACAGCTCCAACAACTCCATTACTCCATCCAGCGCCAGTGTGGTGCGTTTCGCTAATGTGTTATCTTTTTAAGCTTGGCTCGAATAATGTATTAGTGAAGGAGTCGTTAAAGATAATTAAATTAACAAATAAAGACAATTAAAGTTCAAGATTTTTGTGTCATTGAAACCAAAATATTGTCTACGTCTAATATTGGTTATATTGAAAAATTAATAAAATATTATCTGAGAACGTTCCTGTACACGCACACGCTTAATAATTCATTAAAATATGGAGTATGCAATTAGTCTTCGGTTGCACAATGAAGTTATTGAACGTTGTAATTGCACAGTTTTGACTTGGAAACGGCCAGTGGCGACTCATGAGGGAGGACTCTGGGGTGCCGCTGTGGAGAGCTGGGCTTAAGAAAAACTCTTTTTTTCTACAATACAGAGACATGTTTATTAGAAAATAATTTTAATAAATGAATATAACAAATAAAATTATTTTATAATTTTGAATTATATTACTGCAAATTGTATATTTATAATATATAATAAATTATTTTATATATATATATATATATATATATATATATATATATATATATATATATATATATATATATATATATATATATATATATATATATATATATATATATATATAATATATATATCTTTAAGCCTATTAAAAATTATATGTCTAAAATAACAATTTTTGCTCAAATTTCAGTTTTTTTTTTTTTCGAAAACTATCGACTTTACAGTCAGGACAGGACCTTTTTTGAAGGAAATTGAATTTTATACAACAGGGTTCTTCTGACAAAAACCGTGGATCTTGTAGTTTTCGAGAAAAATTCAATTAACTATGTGGAAATTTGAAATTATACCTTAGTCCAAAAAGCACTAAAATCTAAATTAAGAAGGGATTTTAAATTTCTACATAGTTAATTGGATTTTTCTCGAAAACTATCATATCTACGATTTTTGTTAATGGAACTTTTTTTCAAAAAATTTAATTTCCTACAAAAGAGGTTTCATATATTTTTGCTGTAAAGTCGATAGTTTTTGAGAAAATTAAAAAAAAACATGATATTCGAGCAAAAATCGACTTTGATATTACTTACCGGTGGGGCAGTTTATAGAACATAGTTTAGTTTTAGGCACTTTTAAAGATTAGACATTTCTGTACAATTTTCACTGAAAATCAATTAAATAGCATAGAATGTCACAAAGCTATACATCAATTTAAAAAAAAAATTGAAATTTGCGTGTTATTTAAATGGGAAAATTTTAAATTCGTTTAGCAAGTACTTAATATTAAATGTGTATGTTTTTTTGCTTTTGCATGTTCCGCCCTCCCTGGTAGACCAACCACGAGCCGCCACTGGAAACAGCTACCTACGTACTACAGTAAAAATGCCACTTTTTCAATTGGTGCATAATTACGCCAGTTTTTTTTTTGTAACGCTTTTTCTTTTCGTTTTTATTAAAGATAATTACGAGCAAACTGGTTTCGTAACCTGAAGTGTTTATTGAAATTTGAATTGTGTAGGTAATGAGGTGTGATTAGTACGTAAATGAGATATGATTGGTAAACGCGGATCTAATAGTAGTTCTAGTTAGGGTAGGTTACAGTTGAAATTATACAAAATTCCTTCTTTCCTGGAAGCTGTCTTGATTCACTGCCGGAGGCAGTGCAGCCTCTTGGGTTTTTTGTGCCCAATCTCCCGTTATCTTATATACCAATAGGATTTTCTTACTCGAGTCACTCGAGCAATTTAACTACCTCACTAAAGTTATACTCGAGTTTTCGAACTCGAGTAAAGTCTCACTTGAGTTTGAAAGGGGTATTACTTACTATAAGGCGATTATTTTGTCTATGACTGTCACGAGGAGACAATATAAAATCCCGTTTTGTTGTAGTTTATACAATTTAAAATCCGTTTTCGGTAAAAAAGCACTTAATTCATTTTATTATTTGTCTTGCTGGCTTTTAAACGATAATAAATCGCAGCCTTAAACTGCCTACGCAAAACTGGTCAGCCTCTAATCTATATTTGGTCTTTAGGCCTCACAATTTATTCTAATTATTGTAATATTACGCAAAATAATAGTTATAAATTCAACAAAAAGACGTGAATAACATTATAATCGACTACATCGTAGTACGTGTAGGCGCTATTCTATTAACACAATTAGACTTGTATATTTTCATTACGCAAAGCTTAATGGTCGTTTTGGTTGGATTAGTGACTTACTACATGCTTTAGACATCGTAAAATCTTAATATTGTACTCCACAGAGTAAATTATGTCAGCTTTGATGTGAAATCTCTTCATCTAAAGAGAGAAGGGGAGAGATTTAAAGGGGTGGGGTAAAAAGTTTTTGGCCTGATAAAGAAAAACAGCTTTTTAGTTTTTTTTTCACCGTCTTTAAAAAACGAAGGTTACTTATTATTAATCAATAACAGATTTTTGAATGATGAAATTATGTACTAAATTTTTAGGAATTTATGTTCATGTTAAACTGACTTTTAAAGAACATATTACACTCTCAGGAATTAAAAAAAATCATTCATTTTGCTTTAATTAAATCGATTTTAAAATATGGCATTTGTTTTTGGAAAAAATCTTATCGCTTATAATATTGTAACAAAATGACCAAATGTTGTATGGTTTTGTCTAATCCAAGAGTAAAATTCCCGGCATTTTTTACTTTAGGTAAGTATTTCTCATTTTAAAATTAGGTGCTGACGCAACGTAGGTAAAGTAAGGTAATCTTAACTATCTTTTGAATAAATACCACAATGTTTGTGTATTTCTGTGGATCATTAAAAAGAAATTAGGTTTACACTTAGGTATTCATATTTCATTTATAAATTTAGTACATCTTTAAAAGGATCACACATACACACACTGGGTCCTCCTTTTAACTCCAGAACACCGACGTAATCGCCTTGAGTGGTACAGAGAACGGTCACTCTGGGATCAGGAATGGAACAGTATTGTCCTTAGTGACGAGTCTCGATTTTGTTTAGGCATGCACGATTGTTGAGCCAGGGTTAGAAGGCGACGTGGTGAAAGGAGGAATCCACAGTTTTTTGTTGAAAGACATGTTCATCACACTGTTGGAGTTATGGTTTGGGGTGCTATAGCATATGGTTCCAGGTCACCTCTAATCTTCATCAGAGGTAACATGACCGCGCAGCGTTATATCCAAGAAGTTCTAGAACCCCATCTTTTACCAAATCTTGACACCCTGGAAAATCCAACTTTCCAACAAGATAATACTCGACCACATGTTGCAAGAGTCACAATGGACTTCTTTCAACATAATGATGTCACATTGTTACCATGGCCACCAAGATATGGTGGGATATGATGGGTAGGAGATTGCTCAATTTGCAACGTCCTCCTCAGACTCTAGAAGCACTTCGAGAGGAGTAGGTGTTTGCCTGGAATGAGATACCACAGGAGGACATTGACCACCTGATCAGAAGCATGCCTAGACGCGTTGGGGAATGCGTAACACATCGGGTGCATCCACACA
The DNA here is from genome assembly GCA_019359885.1 of Listronotus oregonensis. Taxonomy (NCBI): domain Eukaryota; kingdom Metazoa; phylum Arthropoda; class Insecta; order Coleoptera; family Curculionidae; genus Listronotus; species Listronotus oregonensis. The sequence goes on from JAHBCN010020631.1 coordinate 9,754, forward strand.
TTATTAAAGGTAAAAGGGCTTTAAAGCAATGCAATATTTTAATCATTTACTTATTATGCTTCATTAAGTACTTATACAAAATTTTATTAAAATAAAATCATTTAAACTGGGTGTTCGGATTTCTATGTCACTTAGTATATACATATGCCTAAAAAGCAGTTATAAAAATTTTCACTTTTTAATTAATTTAATTAATGGACAACCAAAATCTTAGGATCTTTTACTGAATTAGGTGTATTCAAAAAAAAAAAAATTTTTTAAAAAATTTTTTTTTTTAAAAAAATTTAGTATTTTTTTTAAAAAAAAAACCCCCAAAATTTTGGGAAAAAAAAGGGGGAAAAAAAAAAACCCCCTTTTTAAATTTTTAAAAAAAAAAAATTTTTTTTTTTTAAAACACAAAAAAGGGTTAAAAATTTTTTTTTTTGGGGGCCCCCGTTTTTTTTCTTTTCCCCGGGGGTTTTTTTTTTTGGGAAAAAATTCCCTTAAATTTTTTTAAAAAAAAAAAATTTTTTTTAAAAAAAATTTTAAAAAAAAAAAACCCCCGGCCTTTTTAAAAAAAAAACCCCAAATTTTTCCAAAAAAAATTTTTTAAAAAAAAATTTTTTTTAAAAAATTTTTAAAATTATTTTTAAAAAAAATTTTTTTTTAAAAAAAAAAAAATTTAAAGTTTAAAAAAAATTTTTTTCCGGGGAAAAAAAAGGAACCCCAAACCAAAAAAAAAAACCCCCGGGGAAAAATTTTTTCCCCCCCCCGGGGGAAAAAAAAAATTTTTTTCCCTTTTTTTTTTAAAATTTTTAATAAAAAAAAATTTTTAAAAAAAATTTAATTTTTTTTTTTTTCTAAAAAAAAATTTAAAAAAAAAAAAAATTTTTTTTTTTTAAAAAAAAATTTTTTGGCCCCAAAAAAAAATTTTCTTTTTTTAAATTTTTTAAAAAAATTAAAAAAAATTTTAAAATTTTCCCAAAAAAAAAATTTTTTTTTTTAACCCTTTTTTTTTTGGGGTTTTTCCAAAAAAAAATTTAAAAAAAAATAAAAATTTTGGGGTAAAAAAAAAGGGAAAAAGGGGTTTAAAAATTTTTAAAAAAAATTTTTTTTTTGGGGGGGGTTTTTTTTTTTTAAAAAAGGGGGTTTTTTAAAATTTTTTTTTTTTTAATTTTTTTTTTTTTTTAAAAAAAAAAGGGGGTTTTTTTTTTTGGGTTTAAGGGAAAAAAGGGGGGGGGGTTTTTTTTTAAAAAAATTTTTTGGGGGGGAAAATTTCCCCCCCTTTTTAAAAATTAAAAATTAAAATTTTTTTTTTTTAAAAAAAGGGTTTTTTTTTAAAAGGAAATTTTTTTTTGGGGTTTTTTTTTAAAAAATTTTTTTGGGAAAAAATTTTTTTAAAATTTTTTTTTTTTTTTTTTAAAAACTTTGAAATATAAAAAAAAAAATTTTTTAAATTTTAAAAATTGGGTTTTTTAAAAAATTTTTAAAAAAAAGGGGGAAAAATTTTAAAAAATTTTTGGGGTTTTAAAAAAAAAAAATTTTTTTTTTTTAAAAAAAAAAAATTTTTTCCCAGGGGGAAAAAATTTTTTTTTAAAAAAAAAAACCCCCCAATTGAAAATTTTTGTTAAAAAAATTTTTTTAAAAAAAAATTTGGGGGGCCCCAAAAAAATTTTTAAAAAAAAAAAAAAAAATTTTTTCCCTTAAAAAAAATTTTTAAAATTTGGGGCCCCCCCAAAAAAAAGGGAAAACCTTTTTTTTAAATTTTTTTAAAAAAAAATTTTTTAAAAAAGGCCTTTTTTCCTTTTTTTTTTAAAAATTTTAAAAATTTTTCAAAAAATTTTTTTTATTTTTCCCCCCTTTTTCCAAAATTTTTTTTTTTTTTTTAAAAAAATTTTTAAAAAAAATTTTTTTCCCTTCCCCCCCCCTTTTTAAAAAAAAAAAAAAAAAATCCAAAAAAAATTTTTTTTTGGGAAAAAAACCCCCCCTTTTTTAAATTTAAAAAACCCCCCCAAAAAAAAAAAGGAAAGATTTAAAAAACCAAAAAAAATGGGGTTTTTTTAAAATTTTTTTTTAAAAAAAAAAAAAAAAAGGGGAAAGGGAAAAAAAATTGGGGAAAAAAAAAGGGGGAAAAGGGGGTTTTTTCCCCCCTTTTCCCCCCCAAAAAAAAAAAGGGGTTTTCCCCAAAAAAAAAGGGGTTTTCCTAAAAATTTTTTTTTTTTGGGGAAAAAAAAAAAAAAAAAAAAAAAAAGGGGGAAAAAGGGGGGGGAAAAAAAAAAATTTTTGGGGCCTTTTTTTAAAAAACCAAATTTTTTTTTTTTTTGGTTTTTTCTTTTTTTTAAAAAAAAAGGGCCGCCCCCCCCTTTTTTTTTCCAAGTAAATAATTTTCATGGTTATCTTGTAAAATGTTCTTAAAACCAAAAAACAACAATTTTAAAATCAAAAATAAGATGGAGATAGCGGCAGTAATTTTAAAATTTAAATATACGCCAAAAAATTTACCCCTTTTTTTATGTTAAAATTTGGGAAATTAGGCCCTTGATTTAATATTAACACGGGAATTTCGAAAACTGATAATTTAGGTGTGTTTTGAAAGACAGGCAGGCCTAAGAAATGTAAATATTCTGAAGTTGTCTTTTAAACCAGAAACATACAGTTTACAGGTGTATTGCGTTACAACGTTTGGCAATCAATACGATTCGTAGTGGGACGAAAGTCATATGTTTGTTTTTTAATCCCAGAAATAATGCAATATTACTTTTTTAACAATGACTGTGGGGGGGCCCAAAATTAATTCTCATCATTGGGATCTCGGAAATTTGAAAGAGATACGAGGAGAGTTTAATGGAGGCAAAGTTGCGAAATTGGGTATTATCCATATATTTTAAACAAAGCAAAATACCCCCATAAATTCGTAGGGACGTGCCCCCAAGTTAAATTTTTTATAACCCACAAGTACGTTTAAAAGAAAGTCCCGAAATTTTTCCAGGTATAAAAACTAGTTAAAAAAAGGGATTCCGACTCCTGACGTCACATCGCATATAAATACAGATTGTTTACGTACCCGATTTTGTCTATTTTCGGTTTGCTGTATTTTGTTTTATTTCTTTTAAAAAAAGGGTTTTTTTATTTATTATGGCTAAAAAAAAGGATTTGTCAGGCTTCCGCAAATAATTTCCCCCCCTGTAAATATTTTTTAATTACTAAAATTTACATTAAAAATGACGAACGTTTTAATTCAGCAAAAAATAAAGAGGTGCAAACGCTGCATTGTAAGTTTTTTATTTTATGTTTTAAAAATAAAATAAAACTTTCTTTACAATACTTAATGTTTTAAACCAAATTGAAAAAAATGAAGAAACACTGATAAACAAACTACTATTTTTTTTTACCACTAAAATTTTTTCCCCCAATTATTTTTACTGCATTTTCAAAAAAATTTTTTTTCAGACTGAGTTGAAAAAACTTGATTGAAAAAATTTGTTTGAAAATGACTCTGTGGGGTTGAAATTTTGTAATAATTGTGGGAAAATTTTTTTGTGGTTTAAAAAATATTTTTTTTCAGTCTTGTTCTTCATGTTAAATTTCCACATAGTAACGGCTAATAAACAATTTTTTTGAAAAAAAATATTCATGTAGGTATTTAGGGATTTGTTAATTAAAACCTTATTTCTAACTTACATTTTAAATGGTCCTTCACAAAACAAAAAAAAACTCTTTTTTTTTTTTTGGCAAATTTCCTCCCTGCTGTAAACCATCGTTTCTTACCCCTTATAATCCCCCCCGGGGCCACATACAAAAAATTTTTTTTTTGGTATACTCACAGATGTGCTAGTGCAAAAATAGTACAAAACACCATTTATTTTATGATTCGTACATACTCTCATTCAAACATCTGTGGATGTTTCAGAAACCCAAAACCCAAATTTTTTCGACTGTAGCCACGTAAATAATGCCGTAATAAAATAAACCTCGTTTAAAAAAGGGAAATGAAATGAAACCGAATGACCTTTACTGTTTATATGCGCTTGACGTCAGAAGCAGGACCTTCAAAAGCTTGTTTTGGCGCCAATTCTTGGCGTTTGAATTTTAAAGGGCAAATTTTGCTTAAAATATGTTTTTAAATTTTTTTGGGTTACCATACGATTTTTATGCATATTATGCTATCATTTTATAGGTTTTCCAAAAAACGTGAATTAACCCAATTTGATGCTGATTCATTGCCACCTTAGAAGTTTAAAAATTTCGAGTACTTTCGATTTTTGGAAAAAGTCGAATATTCGCGATTTCATTTTTATTTTTTTTGTGAGTTTATTTGACTATATATAACAAAAAAAATCACATTGTTATTATAGACGGAGAGCTAGAGCCGAAAAATCATCGCCATCAGTAATATGGAGTTTTGCCGTAAAACATTCATTTAGTACTGTTAATTATGTTCCCCCAAGCCTTTTTAAAAAAAAAAACTTTTAAAAAAAATTGGAAATTAGCCATTTTTGGGAAATTAAAATTAAACCCCCCAAATGTCTAAATCAAAAAAGGGCAGTTAAAAGGGGATACCGAGGGCGTAAAACGGGTCAAATTTTCCCAGACTTACTTTTTACAGGTGTTTTTAAATTAAAAGTTAATATTTGGGGGCAATTTTTGGGTTAATTTTAAGAAAAAAAACTTTATAAACTATGCCTTTAAAAGTCTTAAGTTTTGAGATAAGGGTGGTAAATTTTCAAAAAAAAATCTTTTAAAATTTTTATCAGTAAACCTTTAGATTTTTAATAAATTTGGCAATTTTGTACTAATTTTTTCAAGAGGCATTTTTTTGTGTACTCCCCTTTTTTTTTCCCCAATGGGTTGTCGGTTTTACCTGCCTTTTTGGCAAAAAATATCACTATTTCTCTTAAAAAAAAAAATATTTTAAATTCCCGTCATTTATAAGCAAGTTGATTACTTTATTTTTTTTAACCGAGCACGGTTTTCGCTTAAAAAAAAAAACCATTTCTTTATGATCATAACAATATCGGTAAACAACATCACCATGCAAAGAAATATCTAGATTTAGTTGCGTCGGACTAAAAAAAAACAAGAGATCAAATCTCCCCATAAGTTATTTAGTCCGACGCATGGTACAAACAGAATCTCTTACAATTTTTTTAATTCTTTTAATGATTGTTTTCAATAAACCAGG
>JAHBCN010020632.1:0-14928 GCA_019359885.1 Listronotus oregonensis
CGTTACAAATATAATGTTGGATATAACTCACAACATAAAAATAGATTTATTTTACACATTTAGCTATGGCTTTAATTTACATAAGGTCTATTTCTATGGTTTTTTATTTTTTTAGCATAAGGGGTGGTTTTTACCCCTAAAAATAAAAAGCACACCCTAAGCATATATAAACTTTGATCTAGAGGGTAAAAGCAACTTAATTTCAAATTTTTATAAAAATTGAAACTGTACAAAAAAATCCGGAGGTCAAACACCGTTTTTCTCCCCATCCACTGTAGTATTAGTAATAACCTCTTATTACTATTAATAAAATGTCTTGCCCGAGCACGTATTTGAAAATTATTTTTCATAGCATAGCCACTTATCCTAGCAAAATTTTGCAAGACATGAAAAATCTTTTAAATTCATTGTTTTATCAGAAAAGACTACCTGATATGTCAGTAAGTCAATGACATAAAAAATCAGAAGATATGACTACATATGACGTTTAAAATACTTTAGATTAATTTACTGCCTATAAGTATGCCAACAGCAAACGTCATTTTTTAGCCCAAGACTAATCACCAAAAATTATTGAAATCGACTTGCACTTTTTTACAAAATTTAGGAAAAAGCAATATTTTTTTAATCTTTGACGCCCTCTGCAGGCTAATTAAAGTAATTTTGGATATAGGTAAGTTCGCTTAAATCGATTTATTTTGATGTCTGGAGTCTGTCATCAAACGTTTTACACGTATGATGACGGACACCCTGTACAATTTGTCATTAGCAAAAATAGCCAAATACACTGTAACGCAAAATTAAGGGATATCGTTTTACTAACAAACCTTTTTTAATTACATACTTGTTTTAGATCAAAGGTACATCAATCCATTTTTAAATTTTTCATGGGAAGCATTTTATTACAACGTAGTTTAATTGTACACGGTGAAATATAGAGGTATGTCTCAGAGAAGGTTTTTTATATCACGTATGGGAAATAGGTGACACCAGTCAAACTTCAGTTTTTCCCTAGTGTACAAGGCCAGTGGTTTATCTACTAGATAGTTTTTAAAATTTGTCTCCTACTGTAATAGTTTCGAAAGTATGAATTTAAAAAAAAATTATTACAGCTTTCAAAACTAAGTTTTCAATTCCGGACGTCTTAAAACCAAATTTGTTTCAACAAACCTTGTTCCTATTGGGCTTATTACACTCTCGAATACATTAAATCGGGTCGCAAATTCACTCTGACGCTTACGAGCATCTAACATACCTCTAATCTAACACCTCTACTTACTTCTTCTGGACTCCAATGATTTATGGGCATTTTAAGTAAAAAACTATTTGTATTAAAGTAGCAATCATTTACCTAGTTTACACGAGCTCGCTAATGCACATTAAAGAAATACGAATTTAACTAAATCGCATGTGTAAACACCCCTAAAACGTTTTAAAAACTAAAAATCGAATTAATTAAAACCACATTAAATATGTCCAGTCCAGTTTACAACCGGATTTAACCGTCGTGTAAACGCCAATACGCATTATCTGTCAGTGCTACCAACCAAACATCTTGCCTTTTCCTTCATATAAGTGTTTATCGTTTTTATAACCTTAAAATAAACTGTTCTTCGTTTTTTTTTCTTAAAATATATTTTAAGGTTTAAAAGTATTTAAAACAGCGTTTAGTAATTTAAAAAATGAAAAAGAAAAGAATAAATTGGACAGAAATGGAAACTCATTTTCTTTTAAGTATAATGCGAGATAAAGAAATTGTAAACATGCTGGATGGAAAACGGTATAGAAATACCGATATATTTCAAATTGTAGAGGAGGAACTTATAAAAAGGAGTTTCTTATAATGGCATTCGGGTCAGGCTTCAGTTCATCATACAACTCCTGGCATATCATATTAAAGGTGGCTCTTTTCATGCGAAACATTTCTACAAACTCTTCATCTTCCATGTTAGGAAAAATAATTGTATCCCATAAGTGGATGCTTCTTGGTTTCATCCAACAACTTCTAAACCTAGGCGGAATATTGGAAAAAAACGTTTCTTGGTGGTATGTTTGTTAGAAGTTCATTGGCAAATGAGTGAGAGACTAGCATTAAAGGTCTAATTTTGCTAATAGTATGCTGCCTTTTTCTCAGGACTTTGAAAATTATTCGTTTTCTTCTTTCACACAGTTGTTGGTTTAAAATTAAAAAAAAAACACAAACATAAATGGCTAAATTATTTTCCATCGTTTAGCAACATAAGAGAAAGTTCTTTTCTCTATGGTTTAGCAAGTCGTAAAATTAAGAATTAAGGTAATATTTGGCGGAATAAAATTTCGGTTGACAACGGCGAAATAGCTGATTAACGTCAACGGATAAACCACATTTTTAATTGTCATAAAAACAAAACTGAGAGCGTATTTTTGCTACATCGAATTTTAGGGTAATGCGCATTTAACGCTCGTGTAAACTTGGTAATTTTCTAATCAATTGACAAACTGTCATCAGTATGTTAAGCAACCATGGTAATTACTTTGTGGCTAAACTGGTCAGCATCATGATATTTAAAATGAAAATGGACATCGCATATGAAAAAATTGCACACTTACGAAACTATTAGGGTTAGAGACAAATTTAAAAAATATCTAGTAGATAAACCACTGGCCTTGCACACTAGGGAAAAACTAAAGTTTGACTGGTGTCACCCATTTTCCATAGGAAAAATAACTCTATATTTCACCCTGTACAATTGAACCACTTTGTAATAAAATGCTCCCTTATGAATAATTTAAAAAAAAATGATGTTCCTTTGATCTAAAAAAAAGGGATTAAAAATAATTTGTTAGTTTCCAAGTTATTTAACTTTAATATCACTGTTAAAAAAACGATATCCCTTAATTTTGCGTTGCAGTGTATTTGTCTCCTAAAAAAGGGCTTTGTTAGGAATAAAATTATAAAAAAGAACAATTAATTAATACACTAGTCTAAAAATAAATTTGCAGTTCGCATCTACTAGGTGCTAGAATTTGAGTACATGCACGGGCATCTAGAGAATAACAAGTAGAGACAGTTTAATTTAAGTAAAATTACATAGTAAAGTGTTGAATTAAATTTCCTAATAAAAAAAATCAGTATAGGGTAATAAAAATAGCAACCTATATAATAAAATATTAAATAATATCGTGTTACCTCGAAGTCGTATTGAATATGCTGTTTGAGAACGGGATAGTAGAGATAACAGCACTGTAAATTGTATTCCCTAGTCAGTTGTTTGGCTTGATCTCGGATGGTTGTAAAAGAATTTTGCATTGCTGAGCAAGTAAGAAGTTCAGTGCGCCCTAAAAAAATAAGCACATTAAAGCTTAACCTTTCGTCAGCGTCTTCCTTAAAACTAGAAAAAAGTTCTTATTAACATTGGTCCGGAAATGTTCTATTTTCGAGTTACGGCACTTTAAAGTGATTGGTACTAAAAACCATTTTTAAATTATTGCAACTACTAGAAAAATGTAATTTAATTTTTTTTTTTGACAATTTATATTAAATTTTATAAAGAATTTAATTGCATAAAAAATAATAGAATATATAAGAATGGCTTATTGTAATAAAAAGAAGGTATTTATACTCCAAAACAATAGATCAATTTGTCTTATTTTAATAAGAGCAAGACCATGTAGGTTAGTTAAGGTAGAAATTATATTCTCACAAAATGATATTTTTAGTTTAGATGCATGACAAACTTAAATAAACAGTTTCATAACAGACTATAAAAACCATTGGACTTTAAATTATTGTTAACTTAATGCCATAAACCAATTATGTTTATAGCATTAAGTTTAGGTTTAAACCACTTCTGAAGTTTTTTGGGTTAAATATTTGTTAGAAAATATAAATAAAACCGTTGATTACAGAATAACAAAACTGTTGCTTTGTAGTTCGAAAGTATAACGTTAAATAAATGACAGTAAACAAGTTTTCTTATTTATAAGAATTAAATACTCAGCGATTTTATCATATATTGGTTTACGTTTACTACTAGCAATTTAAACATAATTTATTTAGTTACGATGCTTTTTTGTATAACTGCACAATTTATAGATTTATGATATACCTTATAAAATTTACCATCACCTTTAATTGCGGGTTATCATATGGCAATGAAAAACATATATTACACACATATTTATTAATAAAAAATTACATAATATATTCGTTAGTTAAAAATATACTCTCACGAAGTGATGTTTTTAGTTCGGATGCATGATAAACTTAAATGAACGGTTCATAACAAGCTACAAAAAGCATTGGACTTTAAGTTATTGTGAACGTAATATCATAAACAAATTATATTTATGACATTAGGTTTTAGTTTACAGCACTGCTGATTTTTTATAGTTAGGTAAAAACTAAAAAAAAAATATAAAAATACCGTAATATACTAAAAAATCAGTTTTGCAATTTATCAAGATGTCTTTGCCCAACTTTGGGATGTTCTGATTGGCTGTGAAATAAAACATTTTACTTATATATTTATTTAACACAACTTAAATTGCTGATTGCAGTTAAACAGCACCGTTGCTCACTAATCCGAAGGTCTAACATAAAATAAATGACAATAAATGTTTTCTTACCCATAAGGGTTAAGTACTCAGCGACTTTGTCATATACACCACTTTCCATAGTGGTCATACCAAGTTGTAGGTCAATTACAAAATACCTAAAAATAAAAAAAAATAGTACTTTAGTATGTTTCATTATTGATCAATAAAGATATTTTTAATGTAAGTAGTGGGTAATATGAGATAATGCACAATTCAGAAATGCTTTACCAAAAGCATGATTTATATTTAAAATCTAATTGATAAAGTCGCGCAGTACTGTGCACTAACTTTTTAAATTTTTCTATACAAATAAAATTTAATTTAATTTACCCAAAAGGATAGGAAGCAACATGGTGTGTATTACTTTTGAATATAGATGGAGCGACTATAAAAAAAAAACTATATTTGTTAAATCGACTTAGGCTTTCGCGGCCAGTGTTTAAACTAAAAGAATTTCTGGTCGGGCCTAAATTCCGTCGTTGGTAGGAATTTTTTCCTGACGTTTCGCTAGCACAAGTAGCAAGCTTCTTCTGGGTTCCTTCCATCTCCGTCTGAGTCTGCAACCAGCATCGGAGATGAAAGGACCTCAGACCAAGCTTGCCACTCGTGCTAGCAAAACGTCAGGAAGAAATTCCAACCCACACAAGCCTTTAAGCCCGACTAGAAAGTTTTTTAGTTACTATATTTTTTATTTCTTATACATAAAAATAGCCATTTTTCTAACGTAAAGCCCATAACAGTATGTATACATGCCTGGTTTGATGAGCGTTTGCTGCTGCCAGACAAAGCAGGTAATCGTTTCTGGCGCCTGTTGATTTCTCCTCTAGCTGGTCTCGTTTTGACGAAAATTTTTGGCTATTTTTTTGTAGAGAAGTAATGGATTGGAAAAATGAACCTTTTTTTTTCTTTAATCTTAAAAAAGCAAAATATATATTACAAGAAGTTATAACAAAACTAAAACATTTTTGTTTACATAAAATTTAAAATAATTTATAAAAATAATTTAAAAAATAAACCTAAGTTTAATTTATACAAAAATTAATCACGCATTAGTTAAGGTAAGTAAAAGTAGATTTGATTTACGCCTTGTTAAAATGATGCTTTCATTTTTTTATCCCTACAGTATTTAATGTTGGCTTGCAATAATGTAATGGACACCTACAAATTTAGATTTAAATGTAGTATAGGTTAATCAATAGTTACTTTAAACGCGTTGATCTAATAGATTTCATCATTTTTTCTGTGAAAATCTATTCTGGCATTTTAACACTTTTTTAAAATTATGTATAGCATTTTGACTAAGGACAAAAAAGGATATTCTCTTAACCTCCAAAAAAATAACAAATTTTAAAAATTTATAAATATAACAAACTTTACTACTGATAGTTAGTTGAATATATTAAAGTATATAACCGAAATCAAAAATAATATATGATGCGCTATGTCTGATAAAACTTCGAGAGCACTTCGACTAGACCGACGAAAGATGTACGTTTTAACCAAGAATATTATACAGGGTGGCCCACCACATTCGCCTCGGTTTTTCTACGAGAAATGAAAAGAGTTGGGAAAAAACTCTTAGCACAGTCATATGTTGGTCTGTGGGAAGCAAATTTTAAAATTATTTTGAAATATATAGGGTGACCCAAAAAAGAACTACATATCAAAGTTATATTTTTTTTATGGAACACCCCATATTTTTTTTTATTTTTTAGATACTATAGACCAAATAAAGGTGAGTTATTGTTATAATTTCTATACCTAAAACTGACCGTTTCTGAGAAATTTAGAGAAATTAAAAATTACAGACCATATTTTAAAAATTGTTTACACCCTGTAACATACAAGAAGCTGCTCGTAATTAAATTTACTGCTTAGCCTAAGGGTTTGAGTTAACTATTACATAAAAGTTTTACCTCAATATTATACAGAGTGGTGAAACAAATTGCCTCAAAGTTTGGACATACATTTTATTAAATAACTTCCTAAACTTAAATGGAACACCCTATATTTAGTGGCCTATTTTGACGCAGAACTAGATTCTCTTTAAAACTATATTAGGGTTTCCTATACCTATCTCTTCTGCTTTTTATGCAAAAGACGTTTTTATATTTGACTTATGATAATTTCTTTATCTTAAAAATGGAAGACTCTGTACTGTATAGGTTGACGCCTGTTAGAATACCTTTGGACATATACTTTTGATGCAAATAAACATATTTCTTGACACTCACCGATTACTAAAATCATTTTATCTTTCTTATTTTAACTAATTAAAATCCAACATTCATTCAAAACGATTATAATTTTAAACTACTCGTAGCTTAATCAATGATAATCGTTTGATTAGCAAGTGTCACTGTCAAATATTTTTGTTTGCAAATAATAATTAACGTCATTTAGGTCAAAGCCTACTATTATTGAAAAAATATAAATATAATCGTACCTTTGGTGATAGTCATATTGAAATGTATGTTTTTATTGACCCCATTATAATATTATTTTTGGATTTAATTTACCATAAAGTCCAATACATTTGCTAAGAAACAAGGGCATTTTAACATATTTCGTTCCAACAATAATTAAGATAGGTGTACCTTTTAGTATATTTTGATTCTTATTTTAAATAATGTTTCAATATTTTAGAAATGGCAATAAATTGTGTTAAAAAGTTTTTACTTTTGCCTGCATTTTGCTTCAGATACATCTTATTTTTAAAAATTTAAACTTGTGCTTTTAGCGAATCTACGTGGTCCTTAATAAATAGGTTTTTTAATTACAGTACAGGGTGTTCCATTTTTAAGATAAAGAAATTATTTATAAGTCAAATATAAAAAGGTATTTTGCATAAAAAGTAAAAGAGATAGGTATAGGTAACCCTAATATAGTTTTAAAGGAAATCTAGTTCTGCGTCAAAATAGGCCACCAAATATAGGGTGTTCCATTTAACTTTAGGAAGTTATTTAATAAAATGTATGTCCAAACTTTGAGGCAATTTTTTTCACCACTCTGTATAATATTGGGTTAAAACTTTTATGTAATAGTTAACTTAAACCCTTAAGCTAAGCAGTAAATTTAATTACGAGCAGCTCCTTATAAGTTACAGGGTGTAAACAATTTTTAAAATATGGTCTGTATTTTTTAATTTCTCTAAAGTTCTCAGAAACGGTCAGTTTTAGGTATAGGAATTATAACAATAACTCACCTATATTTGGTCTATAGTATCTAAAAAAATAAAAAAATATGGGGTGTTCCATAAGAAAAAATATAACTTTGATATGTACTTTTTTTTGGGTCACCCTGTATATTTTAAAATAATTGTAAAATATGCTCCCCACAGACCAACATATGACTGTGCTAAAAGTTTTTTCCAACTCTTTTCATATCTCGTAGAAAAACCGAGGCGAATGTGGTGGGCCACCCTGTATAATCCATATAGAAAACACTTTATTTAAAGAAAATCTTTTATGAATACCAAAACACAAAAATACAAACAAGTTAAAAGAGAAATAGACTACAGGATTAAAGTAGATTTATCACATCTACAGATTTCTAAAAAAAGGACATTTATAATTTTATTACTGTATTAAATTTTTAGCAGGTTGACAAAAAAAGTTTTTAAAACCGTAGTTTTTCTAATAACATAATATTATTTGTATCTGAAAATTTAACTGATATTTAAAAGTATCGAAAGAGGCCCATGTCTCAAAAATCTGTGTAATATTTTTTATAGGATTATCTTTTGTATTAAAGACCTTATTAAACGAAGATACAAAGTTTATAATTTAAATAAACCCATACGAATGTGATAAATTTAATATAGGTAAAACTTTTAAACTATAATAGGTCTGTTTGTTATACAGAAATATTTTAAACTATTTTACACTTTTTGTACACACCTAGTCCTAAAATACACCTTCAATAAGAGTGCTGACGTAAAAAAAGTGTAAAATGGTATACACTATTTTTGAATAACAAACAGACCTAATAAAAATACAAAATTCCACAAATAAAATTTTGTCAACATGCTTTTGATATTCACAAAATAAATTGAAAAGCTTTTATTATTTTAGCAAAGAAACCTTTTTTAAGAGACAAGAAGTAAAATAAAAGAAAGTATGTTTATATTATTTAATGTCCGACGGGTATATTATTTGACAAATAATAATATTATGTCAAAGTCAGTTAAATACGAAATATTACCCTAGGGCGTTATTAAAAAAATAACGCCCTAGGGCCTAGAAATTTACCAATAAATAAACAATAAATTATCCTCATTTAAGCATTTACTACGAAAATACAAACATACTTACACAATATACTTATAATAAAAATTATTTTTTAAAGTAAAACGTACAATTTTCAAACTAACCGGAAAATTCCACATTTCCATACCCCACCGCAGTTGCTGTGTTACTTGAAGTAATACTTTTCCCAACTACAAGGGAAGCATTAGCCAATTTTGAGCTTTCACTATCATCCACGTACCCTCGTGCTACCGAAGAACTCTTCCAGCCTCCTAACCTCATTAAGTTCTCGGAACTACCTCCCGCATCAGAATGAATTGTTGCCGCTGTACGTCTTAAACAATGACCTGTGTACGCCTTAGCATCAGGTAAACCCAAATATGTAGAAATCTTAAAGGGTATAATTCCAAATGTATTTTTACCTATAGGCTGCACAGTACATCGTTCATCACGATAGCACAAAAAAAACCTATCAATAGGTGCACTTTTAGGTCGCAAAGACACATAGTCCCGAATTAACTTTATTGCGCACATTTCACTGTCATCAATAACCAAAAGCTCCTTGCTTGCCCATTTTTACTTTGTGGAATGTCAATAAATATATGCTGACCCATATCACGCACATCGGAAAACTTCATTTTCACAAGCTCGTCTCTTCTACAAGCTCCGAATACACCTATCACTAATGCAACTTTATCCGTCAAATATTTTTCAGTCGGCGCTTCTTTCAAAAAAGTTATAACTTGTTCGCGAGTCAGAACCTTCGACTTTTTAGGCTGATAATTTCTCCCAAGTTGCTTTAGGAACTGTTGCAGAGAAATCAACTTTTCATTACTTCTTATCTTCTTATGAACTATTAATTTTTTACGTAACATTGAAAACTTTATCCAAAGGGAATTTTGAGAATATGACTCTGACAAATCTTGAAAATAAGCCATCAAAACGGTTTCGTCCACACGGTCCACGCAGTGTTCCGTCAGCCAGGCCTCAAAATGGAAATATTCTTTCTCGTAAATCCGCCTAGTTTTTTCTGGCACAAGCGCATGCTCAGCTTTAGAAGCTTTCACTAAAATATCTTGGGGGAGATGGATAATTTTTCACTACTTCGGACATTTTTATGCCTCAATCGCAAAGTTATTTTTTATGTGCTGTCGTATTGACAAATAACTTACAACCATGGTTGCTACAATTACGTTTCGACAATTTTTTCAGGTAAATGCTAGTACTTGCTTTGGTTTAAACTAATACATTCAAAATTCATTCAAATTTTTTTCATATAAAGAAATATTCTTTATATGAAAAAAATTCGGACATTAAACGTTGAAGGCACCACGGGTATTAAGGGTAATAACGCTTTCGGTAAACGTATATCCCTCGGGCCAAAGGCCCTCGGGAAACACACCATCGTCCTCAAGCGTTATTATCCTTATAATACCCTTGATACCTTAATAATTATAATAGAGATAATTGTGTATCTGTAATATACATCAACTTAAATACCCTATAATGCTGAGATAAATTCGCCTGTACACACAAATAGTTTTGAATTACATGAAAACCTTATAATTAACTTACTTTTCCTCAATATCTCTAGCTTTATCTCTTACATCATGAGCCGTGTGTTCTTCATCAAAATAAAGCTTTTTTGTTTTATCCACATCTTGCACGCAAAGTTGAAGTTCCTTTTGTACCATGGCTATTTGGTCAGTTACCTGAAATTGTGAATCATATTAATTTAGTGTGGGGCATATTAAAATGTGACTTAACCTTAATAATAACTCCCTGCCCCTACATAGTTTTACTAGTTCTGTTTATGGATAATAAAAAATAAACATTGAAAATGTAATTTAACTGTAACAGCCGACTGGTAAAATTATAATAGGGTGATCCTTTAAAAAAAAACAAGTATGTGTAATACCTCGAAAAGCTTAACCAATGGAAAAAATCTACAAAATATTGCAATTTAAAGATTTTTTTTCTATATTTAATAATAACCGATATTTAGGATCCTCTTTAAATCGACAAAAAATCAAAAACGCACTGTATCTTCAAAATAAAGTAAGCCGTAAAATTTTAACACATTTAAATTTGTTTTAAAAATCCGTCCTAAGAATATATAAATGAAATTTCTCTATCCCGTACGGTTTTTTCAAAACCCCTCAAATACAACAACCAAAATATTCCACTCTTAGGGGTGTTTTAACAAACAAGGGCTTGTATGTCGAAATATCTATTAGTTTCAAATGATTTTTTCTATGTGCTAAACTTTTATCAACCTTAAAATTTTTATAGAGATCAATAACATTTTTTCGTGCTAAAAAAATTACACGGTTTAAAGATTTAAATAAAACAAAAGCTTTGTATGATCATGTATTGTCAGCCCATTTTCAGTCCTCGGTCATAGACACCCCTAGATCCATACACTATGAGAATATATGGGTTAAAGCCGGCGTTAACCACTCTCAATTAATAATGGGATGTGTATATTTTCCTCCCAATTCTTTATTAGATGGATATCTGTCCTTTTTGCAACATGTGGAACCCTTAGAGACAAATTCAAAAAGATAAATTTGTTACCTGCGGGTTTTTAATCTTCCTCTTATCATGTGGACCCTGGATTGCGACCCCGTTTTACCCACAAAATTCAGCCTGCAACTGCCGAGGCCGAAATTTAAAATACAATGTGTCTGCTTGAACTAAACCAAATTTTTAACTTTTTTTTTAAACCCCCTTGTGACCTTCTTAGCCTTTTGTATTTATTGATGTTTTGAATCCGCTCATGCGTCAGGTGCGTTTTCCTTTGTCAAATATTGATGTCCTGCATCCGCCATTAAAATTTCGTTCATGATTACAAAATCTAAAGGGGGCTTCTGGGTGCTACTGGGCAACTTTTCAATTCCATAAAGCCAATTTCCCGGAACTTAACAGTTTTTGGGAAGTTGTTGGTCCTTTATAGGCGGCTAGACGACGTTGACGCAATTGTAAAAACGGTTCTACAATTGTTGAAGATGGTATAACCCCAATTTTTCCCGGGGAAAAACATATAAAGGGCAAAAATATTCTTTGGGGTTCCGACACCACGCCCAAAAAAACTTATAACCAAAAAAAAATAAATTATAAAAAATAAAAGAACATTTGCCTTTCCGATTATATGGTTTACTCCAGAAAAGACGAAAGGGTGCAATTTCGCCGACGGGGGTTATATGAGTTTGTCACAAAAAGCCCGAACTGCTTACGCCTGAAAATGAAAATATTTCTGGTCGTATATTAAAAATTTAAAAAAAGTTTTGGGTTCCCCAACTTAATTACAAAAAAAAGGGGTTTGGGGAGTTCAGAGATCCATCGAAAAGCTGCACCTTTTTGCAGAACACTTTCAAAAGTGCTATTCGGCCTGGCAGCGTTGGTTTGACTTGTCTGAACCAGTTCCTTTTTCTTCAGCGTTGGCACATCATATATTTACTGTTGATGAGGTTGCTTCAAGAATCAGAGGTCTTGTTTCCCAACAAAGGGCTGCTGTGACACACTGTCTGCCCTTTTGTGAAATTTTTTCTTTTCGAAAGGGGGAAATTCCTTCTGTTGGGGAATTTTTAACCTTGTGCCTTTTCCAAAAAAAAAAAGGGAAAGGGGGCTGATGTAGCTAACTATGAGGCATTTGATAATTTCTGGGGATTCCAAAATTATTCGAAGACGTCATTACGGGTGAATTTTTCTTCCACCATAAAGATTATTTTTCCCTTTTTCAACCGGTTTTTTCTCGTGGTCCCTAGGGCCCAATCCCCCCATATTCCAGAACTATCTTTTTTTTGGGGAGGCTGGTCGCCAGGTTGACGCTGTCTATACAGATTTGTCCAGGGCCTTTTTACAGGGGTGTGTCATGAATTGCCCGAGAAAACAGGGTTCCCCCCCCGGGCCTGTACTGTTTATGTTGTTCATTAACGATGTCACGTCTTCTTTCAAATAGTAACTGCTTGTTATTTGCAGATGATTTAAAAATTCCCCTTACCCCGACACGGGGCCCCGATAGTTAGCTTTACAATCCATTTAAATCTATTTATAAAAGGGCGAAGGAATTTATTTCCTTTTTAAATTGGAAAGTACTACTATCCACTTCACAAAAAATCTTGCACCCACCCAAATTTTTATAAAATTGGTGACTTCCCAAAAATTCTTCCACAGTGAATGACTTGGGTGTAATTTTTTACGAACATCGTTTAACCTTCATATCGACACAATCGTATGCAGAGCATTCAGAATGTTTGGCTTCCTTTTTAAAAAATTCCCTACACTTCACCCGACAAGGCCGTCACTGTATAACTGTTTTAAAAGGGACTCAATATTTTTTTTCTGGCGCCCCGTTAGGTTTTCCAACGATAGGATTGAAAGAGTGCAACATAAATTCATTAAATATTTTTATTTAAATATCGTTTTTCCTATCAGACGTCTGTTGAAACTAGATTGCTTCGTGTGGTATGCAGGGGGCTGGAGAATAGACGTAGACAAGCTCTCCCCCCTTTTTTCTTTAAAAACTGGTTAATGGGATGATTCATTAGTGATCTGCTGAGTATGGTGGACTTCTTGGTCCCCAGGCGTTGTACTCGTCACACCACCCCCTTTTTTGTGAAAGGACATAGGACCATTGGTCTGTATTTCTAAAAATGGCTAAGGTTTGGCGACATCTGATTTAAATTTAAATTTAAGATTTTTAAATTTTTTAATTTTTAAACCCTTGTAGTGTACTGTATTGTAAATAAATAATAATAATAATAAATTAGAATCATTGGTGGAAATGTAATGAATTTAAAAAACAAATGAAATGTAATCTTGCCATTAATACCTACAAAATAGTAAAAAATGCGAAAATTTTGTTCATTTTAGTGCTTAGATAGATAATTGGCGTAATATCTAAAATAAATAATTTACTTATTCCTTTTTTTACTGTTATGTAAAACCTTAAAAGAGTTTTTAGGGTTAGTTTTTTCAGTGAAAATCAGAATTCATTACTTCGTCAATTGACTGGTTTTCATCATCAGCCCATTTTTTTACCTTATTGGTTATTTTACATTTCAATTGAATACTGATAATGGAAAAAGCCGCACGGGTTTTTTTAATTTTTTTAAAGTGTAAAAATGTTATTTATATGATCCCTTGTGAATGTAATAAATTTTATGTAGGTGAAACTTTCAGACCATTAGCCAAACGCATAAAAGAACATAGAACATACATTAAAAACACCGAATTCTACAAATCAAAAATCTGTCAACACGCATTTGATAATAACCACATAATAAACTGGAATGCTTCTAGTATTTTAGCACAGGAAACTTGTTCAAAAAAACGTAAAGTAAAAGAAAGTGCATTTATTTTATTAAATAAAGATAAATGTGTAGCATTAATACCTGTTAATTTAAATAATACATGGTTACCTATGCTTGATGCTGGAGTAAATTCAGGTAAACTTAAAATCAATTAACACACCATACCACCTTTATTGTCTTTTTGAATACTATAAATATACCAGTCAAATAACCTAATGTCATTTATGACAACACGTCATAAAAAGTAAAAAGCCATTAGTTCTTTAAAGAATTTTTTTTTTTAATTTAGTTTAATTTTTTCTTTTATTTTATCTTGAAAACGGTGGCCGACTTGCCACCGAAACGTAGATTAATATTTTTGATTTTTTTGGGGGGTTTTTTTTCTGTTTTCTTGCAGGTGATCTGCAAGTTCATGGGGGTCAATAGGGCTGAGCAGGCTTAGTTCGTTATACCCCGGGACCCGGACCGAAGAGGTCCCATTTTCCAAAAATTAGTAAGGTAAGTATCTCAAAGAAAACATACCGAAACATGAATCCGCCACAAAACTATAGAACATATTTATTATCAGTAATAATTAATCGATTACGACCATGATTTTTTTTTTAGTTTCTATTTATTGCACAAAATAAAACAAGTATTTACTCTTAGACTTCATTATTTAATCCTAAGGTCCTAAATTTTGAATTAGGTAGGGCATTCTTTTCTGACAAGCCAGATTTTAGGATATAACCGTGAATATCACCAGCGTGACTTTATAATAGGCATTTTGTTGCCAGTTTTGAAAATTT
>JAHBCN010020633.1:0-14969 GCA_019359885.1 Listronotus oregonensis
ATGTTGTGGGCCACCGAATGAGTAGTCACCGATGACACAAATTATTATTAAATTTGGTTGCTACAATGGCTGTAGCACTTAGTTTTACAATTTTGTTTTATTATTTTCAACTATTTTTAAATTAAATTCCTTTTGGTTTATTTAAATTATTTATTTATTTTTTTTTTTATAAATATTAACTGTCACTGAATATACTAAGATTTACTAGAGACTAACTTAAATGTAGGGCTAACCTAAAGATACTGATGTTTGAAAAAATACTGCTAGATACTTATTTTTCTACAATGGGGGTTGTGTTGACCACTAACACAAGGGGCGGAGCCATTTTTAAGATTGGAAATTTCTTTGTCCCTTTGTTTAAATACTATTTGAAAAAATCAAGTGTTAAAATATTAATTTGGGGTGTTTACGATCGAAGTATACAATAACCTATTTAGGGTTTTATAGTTCTAAAAGCTTTTTAATAGTAGGTAATAGATTGTTAGTTTAAAGGAAACATTTATTATGAAAGGATAAGTTTAAATTACTTTTACGTGTTTTTAGAAATATCTACCCTTTTATTAGGGTGTTAAAAGTCTTGGGAAATGTAAATAATGATTATAGAATATTTGGGGTTCTTTGACAATAATGATAATTCTGAATAATGAAAGTAACTAATAAAAATGTGTTATCGTGATACGTAAAAACTATAAAAAACATTAATTATTATAAAAGGAAATTCCGTCTTATAATGTATTATCACATTTATAATAGAATATTATATTTGATCTTGGTTGGATCACAACATCTATTCTAGAAATATTCTCCCTAAATACCGCTGTATAAAAATTAACCAGATAATTTTTATTCAAGCTTGTTATACAAATTCCACTCGTTGTTCGAACTCGTGGAATTATAAATAACAAGCTTTAATGAAAATTATCGGTAATTTTTAAGCACTCGTGGTATAACCCCCGAAAAATTGACATTTTTGAATATTTTTCTTTTTTAATTATTATATTTTTTATAAACTTTAAAAATAAAATATTTGACAACTCAAAAAAAATTCTGGTTGATTTTACATCTCAACAAAGTGAAGTCCCACTAATGCACAATTACCGATGTTTCTTTTAGGTGATACCATTTACTATCTTATCAATTCTATTTTCAAAATAGTATAATTTACAGGTTGTGACTAAGGGTGTGCAAAATAATTAATAAGTGCTTATTTTTTTAATCGATTAAACAATTTTTCAATAAACGGATTAATCGATTTTCCGATTCTACAATTTCCCGATCAATTAGTAAATATTTCGATTGTCCTATTAATTTATTTTTCGATTAACGATTAATCGAAAATAATCGATTTTGGTCATAATCGATAATCGGTTATTACTTTTGGCAATCGCATGTCTCTTCGAATCTATTCTATGAAATTTATTACCTTAAGCAGTGATACGACTGCAATTTAGTCGCGATTGATTTACCTCATTAAATTAATACAGTTTTTGTACAGGGTGTCCCAACTCCCCCATTATTTGGATCTCGAAAACTTAAAGAGATACGAGGTCGGTTAAATAAAGTAATAAAATTGCGCAATTTAATGGTGATCAAAATGCCACCTTAAAAGTTTCAAAATTTGGAATACTTCCGGAATTTCTGAAAAAAAACAATTATTCGCTACTTTATTTTTATTTTTTAATTCCTCGATTTGAATAGATATAACAAAATAAATTTTACATTTTTATTGCTACTTTTTCTGTCCTACAACATAGTGTTATTAGATATACACACCGACGTTTCGTCATTGAACTGCCATCATCAGCTTTGTTTATTTACGGATTTTAAGCACGCAAAAAAAAGTCTAACTTTTAGTAAGTTTAAGGTCTATCTTTATTTAATTTTTAAAAATAATATAAAAATATCTTTATTTTAAAAAAAATTTCAAAAAAATCCTTTAAATCAATACCATATTTTGAAGTACATTTAGATTAGAACTAAAACACATCTACTGTTATATTTTAGTACAAAACAAAGTGGTATGGCAAAAAAAATGGGTAATAAAAAAAACTAAGGCATTTTCGGCAAGTTTTGCCTAAAATCACTCCATTTTCTCCATGTCCAAAAAAAGCTAAAATTTGGTTTACCTATAAATAGATTATTTCTTTTTATTATCGCCCATCTCTAGTTGTGACGGGATTTCACGATTTAAGTTAGGAAAACAAGGATAAATAACTATTAAAATTAAAAAAAATCATGTATTTTGAAAACTTAAAAACCCGTATTGAAAATAAACATTTTTTGATTAATTTTTATTTTTATTTTTACAAATGGAAATAATTATAAATTAATAATACAAATAGGCATGGTATATTTTAGTAAAATACCTAAAAAAATCTTTGGCAATAAAAGAAAACAAAAAAGTTTCTGATCTACTACATACTTAAAAAAAATTATAAGTAAATGTTTTTTTTAAGTTAAATAAATACATATAATATGAAAAGATACTTTGAAAAAAAAATAGAAATTATAAAAATATAATGTTTATTTGATTCAACAAATAACTTATATTTCAACTTTTCTAATATTTAACCACACGTCTCCATCGACAGCATTTATAATGGAATCTCTTTGCATCTTCAAAGGAAGGGATATGTTTTTATTTAGTGTAAAGTTATAGTTTCTAACTAGAGAAACTAAACCCACTTTGCTTTGCATCATACCAAACCTTGAACCTAAAAAAAAACATTAAAATCGGATCAACAATAAAAGACAAATTAAATTAATTTCAATCATTAATCAAACCACTTACCTAAACACATTCGAGGGCCTTCACCAAAAGGCAAATAAGTAAAATCTTTAATTTTACTTTTATTCTCTTCGCTAAATCTTTCGGGGTCAAATTTTTCCGGATTGGGGAAATATTCCTCATCTGTGTGAAGACCCCATGCTGGAATAAATACAGTAGTGTCTTTTTCTATCACGATTTTGGTACCGGGAATAGTGTAGTTTTTGGTGCACACCCTGGGAATGACGGCAAATGGAGGGTATTTTCGTAGAGTTTCTAAAAAAAATACCTACTTATAGCTAAATAAAGATATGGATAATATTATTTTTTAATTGTAGCTACGTTTCTTTAATGGGCCCCTTTCATAAAATTTATTTTAATTCAACAACACGTCAAATCTCTTCATTTGTCTATTAATTTCGATTTAAAGTTCACGTCTGGCCCTTTTAAATTTGACGTCAGACGAAAAAGGCTTTATCAATCATCAATTTTTATTTTTCTCAGTGTTGTTTCAATATTCCAATTTTCAATTAATTTTTTGTGGCATTCTTTGACTGCAACAAATAACGACGGTTTCTTTTTAACATTTCTATCAAATTATATAATGTCTTCTTGGTGAAAGTCAATTAAATAATAAACAATACCCAAAAAATCATTAAATTCATTGGCAAACCTACAATACACAACCCATAGACAACCCATACATAGACCCACAAAAAAAATCTAAAAGAGTAAGGTCAGGTCACCTAGGTGGCCATTCTGTCGAACCACGACCACCGATCCATCCATTTCCCCATAAACTAAAATAGCTTGTATTGTTTCTTCTAGAGATCGAGCCATTTCAAACAAAAATTACTAACAAAAAGTATCTTTGAAAAACATATCAAAAAAGCATACAGTCATAGTAACTAATTATTACACCTGAAAAAAATGACCAAAAATCAATCAATTCAATGACAGTCGACAAATGGAATGGAATTATTTCCAAAAATAATTAAGTGTTCCTTGTACCCATGGATCGCCTTTAAATGTTTAACAAATATATAGTTGTATTTTTACCATGTATAACTTTTTCAGCGTAACTTAGATCCATCATAGCTTCATAAGTCATTTTACCGTTATGCTTATTTAACACCTCGTTGGCTTCTTGTCTGACTTTCTCTTGGATATCTTGATTTTGAGCCAATTCCAGGAGAGCGAATGTCATTGTTGTCGCAGATGTTTCGTATCTAAAATTATAGAAGAGAAAATAATAAAAACAAATTAAACATAATAAAAAGCAAAAAATCTTTTTGTATATTTTTATTTCAATATTTTTGACTAACTTGAACAAAAAACCCTAAATTTTTAGAAATAACTGCTAAATCAAACTGTATAAATAGTCTATGTCGAGAAGGCCCGAACTTCCAACTATGTTTATTCGTAGAGTATCTAGACTGTAGAACCTGCTGTTTGCAGAAATGCTTTCGATCCCTACTTTTCTTTAAGTCCCCTGTTAATATACTGCGTTCTACTTTACCTTAGACACCCATGTTACATTAGTACTTTGACTTTAAACCCTTGTAGATTGTCTTAAATTTAGAAAAAAAAACAAAAGTTCTGCCTCCAGGATTTAAAAAATATATCTTAAGAAGACAAAGGATTATAGTACAGTAAATGAAGACCTAAAAGTACCCAAAGCTGTAAATAAATCTGTACAGTTTTCATTTGTGGCGCAATTCTTAGGTCTTCGCTGATGCTTTCGAACGAGAAAAAGTTTATCACGATTCCGACGTGGGAACCCGCTGAAAATGGCCCCCCAAAGTCCCAAAAATGAGTTTCCCTCGAATATCTGCCAAAATATGGGAATTAGAGAATTTTTGTTCAGACAAAAAATGAAGATCACCTCGAAATCTACAAAAATAGTCCTTACCATTTTTTTCGCAACACCAATATTTTTCGCAAAAATCCATAATATTCCACACTGAATAGATGTGGTAGTTTCTTGCCGCGAGTCACTGGTGTGATAAATTTCCTTGATTTTTGAAAAATTATTGGACTTTATTAAAAAGAAAAAAGTACATTTAGAAACAAGACAAGCTCTCAAATGATGAACATTGAAAAGCATTTCAATAGATGATGAGTATTTGATTCGCGTTTATTCTACAGATTTTTTAGAACTCCGGAAACGGCTAGAAAATGCACTTGGCAAAACAATGTTTTATCAAAACGCAAGAAAGATTGCAAAGGAAATTTTCTGGGATCATTGAACACTTGCTTAGTTCTCATTATACAAAAGAAATGTTAATCACAAACCATTTTGTTAAAAAATATCAATAAACTAATGAGACGCTCTCAAAAATTGTAAAAAAAAATTTTACCGCTTTTTTTAATATGCTAGAATTTTTTTATATTCTAGAAAAATCAGAATGGACCCAAACTCATATGCAATGATAGGTAAGGGTTTTCCCATTCCGATGAACTTTGAATGATAAAAAAATGTACATTAATGGAACAATTCGTCCGCTTACTTATAAGTGATTCCATGAAAATAGCGGCATTCTAGCGGTAGAGCGGTAGCTAAAATGAAGAGACTTTTGGGTCCCGTTATCTCGAAAACTATTGATTTTTTAAAAAAAACTATAAGAACCGTTTTTGTAGATTACAAAGAGATCTTCATTTTTTGTCAAAACAAAAATTCTCCAATTCGTATATTTTGGCCGATATTAGTAGAAAACCCATTTTTCGGGCCTTAAGGGGTCATTTTCAGCCCTTTCCCACCTGTTATTGTTGATAAACTTTTCACTCGAAAGCATCCCCGAAGACGTAAGAATTGCGCCACAATGGGAAAACTGGACAGATTTATTTACAGCTTTGCTCCTTCATTTACTGGACTATTAGACAAGGATATATAAATAAATAACTTGCTTACCCCGCAATAAAGAAAAGTGTACATTGAGCTGTAATTTCCTCAATATCAAAAGTTCCTGCTGCTTTCTCTGCTTTTATGAATATTTGTTCATCGTCATCAGTTATTACTCCTCTGTTTTTAAGCTGTATCATCAAATGTATGAAGTCCCTCCTACAATAAAAATTAAGACACCAGTTGAGGGAGAAAATTTTAAAAAATGTCTCTATAAAGTTGTTTAATATTCACATACTTTATTTTAAAGTGACTGTTAAAATTACAAATATTACAATTCTTACAGAATATCTTGTCTTTCTAAACAGCGCCGGCCCTTTATCTGGTATCAGATTGTATTTTATTGCCCTTTAATAGACGCTTTCACTTTTAATAGATTCTGTTTTGGTTTTTTGTTAGAACAATAAAAATTGCCAAATTTCAACAATAAACTTAG
The DNA here is from genome assembly GCA_019359885.1 of Listronotus oregonensis. NCBI lineage: Eukaryota > Metazoa > Arthropoda > Insecta > Coleoptera > Curculionidae > Listronotus > Listronotus oregonensis. The sequence goes on from JAHBCN010020633.1 coordinate 6,106, forward strand.
ATCTGTGACTAAATATTAAAATCTGGAAATTATATTTTGCATTAGGCAACACTCCTCTTGCTTTACCCCAAGGTGTGTCTCAAAAATTTGCAAAACAATGTAAAAATGTCCAAACTTTGATACAGCAAAATACAGTTTGGGATTTTTTTTCTAAATCTTTTAAATTTCTCTTTATTATTTTAAGCATATAAACTCGTTGGTCGATTACTGGATTCCACAAGCCTCGCGCAGCGATTTCCAGATCGGTGATTTCATTTGTTGGCCAAAAACCGGGCTGCCTGCCTTCATTGACCGCATTGTTTTAAACGGAGCCGAGTCGAATTTTCCCGATCTAATTTACGATTGGGCGATTTTGACTGCTTTCCGAAGAAGTGTAATCGCATGATCTGGGTCAACAGCCGCAAAGAGGAAAATTACGCATTTTTCAAGGTGTTGGTTTGTTATACGGTTATTATAGAACGGATTTTAGGAATTTATTTTTTGTTGGTGTATGTTTTTGTAATGTTAATTCGGAAACAGTGCATTTGTTGACAATTTTGTGTACGTTAGCGATGGCAACTGTAGAGAGCGAGAGATGCTTCTCTACATTAAATAGAATAAAGACATTTTTACGCAACACAATGGGGGAAGGTAGACTCTCTGCGTTGGCCATGTTAAGTATTGAAAACGTCTTTATAAATAATATTGTAAATTACAATAAAGAAGTAATCAATCATTTTGCAAGTGCCAAAGACAGAAAGATTGAACTAAAATTTATGACTATTTAGGTAAGTTAAGTAACCCTTTTTATTTTTTATTAAATAAATATGCTTATTTTTAACCTATAAGTTGCCGTCATACCTTCTGGCATAGCGATATTACTTACTGTCGGTGTAGATTTTTTTTAGAAATGTTGTGTAATTTTTCTGTTTAAACAGGTTCATTTTGGGAATATTGTTTGAAATTGGAAATCTTTTTTGGGGCCCAAATAATGAGAAAACTAAATAAAATAATTTGGCTAAAATTATAAAATAAAACTTTTGGTTTGCCGTTTTTTTTAAAACCGGGGGCCCAGGGAAAAAAATTTTGACCGAGCCGCCGGGAAACCCTCCTTTTTAACATGATAAATACATTTACCACATTTTTTTTCTCTACCGGGAGTTCAAGGGTTTTACAAATTATCTAGACCACCTTTTTGGGTTATTTGAAAAAATTTCATAAATTTCCCAAAGCCCAAACAAATCAACCCGGGGGGAGGGGGGGCTATATACCCCTTTAATTAAAAAAAAAATTCCAAAAAATGATTTGGGAAAATTTATCAATTTTTATATGTTTTGGAGTTGATTTTTATTAAACCATTTTTGAGAAATTTCAAATTTTTTTTTATTTTTTTACTCCGAAATTCCATAAAACCTCATGGTATAGCAATATAACCCCCCAAAGAAGAACCAAAAGTCCCGATAAAGTTTTTAACCGATCTATAAACTTTTTTTAATTTAAAATAATTTTTTAGATCAGGGCATATAAAGTCCCACCAAAAGGTTTTTTGGAATTTTTTTTTATTTAAAAATCCCTTTAAAATTTAAAGTTCCCCAAATAATTTTTTAATTTTTTTTGAAAACTTTTTCAGGCCCCCAAATTAAAAACCCCGAAAAATCGTCCGGTTTTTTTTTTAAAAAAATTCAAAAATTAACACAACATAAAAAAATTGCTATTGCCTTATACTTTTTGAAAAAAATTTTTTAAAAATTTAGGGGGATTTGGTTCCCAGCCATCTGTTGGGGGGTTAATGAAAATATTTTTTTGTTTGCCTCAAATCCTAAAAAATTCCCGTCTTTTAAGTATTTTAAATTTTAAATTTCTCGAAAACCCCGAAAAAAAATTTAAATTTAAAAAGGGGGGAAATTGACAATCAAAATCATAAACCCCTATTTAAAACAATTGATGATTTTTTTAATTTTGTTACTTTTTTTTTAATAAAAAAATATAATTTTCAAATAAAATAATCTTGTTAAATCATTTATTTCTATTTTTTTTCTTGTTTTTTCTTTGGAGTAAACGTCTGTGTGAAATTAAATGCCTAAAATGTTTATTTTTACTAAAAATCAGTTATGCCATATGCATTTGAAATTTTAAATAATGACCTCCCCGAAAGATTGACCACGAGCCGCCACTGCATACCCCCAACCATCCCCTAATTAAGTTAAAATTACTAAAATATTTTTACCTGACTATTTTATTTTTCTCTCTATACTCAATGGTATTTGTAACAATATCTTTAAAGAAATTTTCAACAACCAGGAAATTCTTTTTTAACCTTCCGCCATTTGCCACCCGATTCATCAAACCCCAGATGTTGTCCTGATTTTTCATTGGTGATTCAAAAATCATTCTGCCGTACTTTCGGAACTCCGAATCTGGATTTTGAAGCGAATTACATTCCAGACCAAATCCACAACTACCTGAAAAAAATGTTTTGCTATCAAATATCTTTCATAAATTAAAAGAATTTTCCATTTTGAAATCTATTTATTATGGTTTAATTAAATCGATTATATGAAATGGAATTTGTTTTTGGGAAAATTCTTATCAATATTTATTATATTCAGTGTTTTTATTGCAAAATAGAGCAGTTCGAAATATTTGTAAAGCTAACTCTAAAGACTCATGTAAATTATTATAAATTTAAGAACAGTGTCTTTAATATACTTACAGAAATATTATTTATTAAGTTCAGTCTATACAGGGTGTCCGGAAATAACAATAAAAAATTTTAAGGTACGATTCTACATAAAAAGATATGAAAAAAAGTTCATATTAACATAGATCCGGAAATACTTCCAGAGGAAGCTAGAGGCCCTTAAAGATGGGTTGGGTTTTTATTTACTTTACTAGGATCTACTTACAATACAGGAATTAACTTCTACGTATAAGCTAGAGTGGTTAAAGGTCACTTTTTAAAAATATCAGGTGACCCATATTGCACCCAGTGGCGTGGGAACAAAGGGGTGGTTAGTTATTTTGGGTCATATTTTTTTTCCGAGGTTTTTTCGCTATCTTTTTAAAAAAATTATGTTTCTTTGAACATTATTACGTAAAAAAAATTACCTTGGATAAAGCCGAAAGGACTTAAAAAAAGGAAGTTTAAAGGGGTTTTGGGAAACCCAATGCAATGGCCCATTCATAAAAAAAGTCCAGCCCAGTATGAAAATATCGTCGAGTTTCGCCGATTCTGCGCAATAACAAAATTCCACGAAATCTAATGTGTTCCCACTTTCACACTGATAAATCAGTGTGTAGTTAGGCAACACATTATACTTTTATGAGAGCCGGAATAACGTTTTTGGGTTGATAAAACCTTCTTATTTTAGTGATTATGTTTATTAAACAGTAACTATAATTTTGTTTATTGTTTGTTACTTTTATCGTAACAAAATGATTAAGGGGTTTTATGGTTTGTCTTGAAACCAAGGGTAACATACCCGGTTTTTTTCTTTAGGTAAGTATTTCTTATATTTAAAGGTTTTTATGAGACGTAACAAAGGGGTTAAATAATAATATATCAAAAAAAAAATTTTTTTGGGAAAAAAAAAAGGTTTTAAAATTTTTTGGTTTACTTTTTTTTTTTTTTAAGGGCCATTTTAATAATATAGTACATTCTTTAAAGGATCAAAACTATTTAATTACTTTGGCAGACCGCAAATTTTAATATATACAGGTTCCTCTAATTGAATAAAAAAAAAGTAAATTTTATGTTAAAAATCATTTTTGCCTTCTGTATTTTTCAACAATAAATTGATTTTTGGCTCTTAATTTACATTATCAACTTTTAAGCTGGACATACTGTAGACATAAATTTACGATACTATTAAATGGATACCCGGTACCAAAGTTACTAAACATGTTTTACCACTGTTATTCTGTCTCATAAATGTTTGTTATTAGTGAAAAAATATATGCCTAAAAAGCAGTTATAAAAAATTTTTACTTTTAATGTACAACCAGAATCTTAGGATTAGATTAAACTCATTTACACTATTTTGCCCTTCTTTATCACAAAATTGGTGATAAGTACATGAAACTATCATACAATGTTTGAAAGTTATTTTAAAAAATCGTGTTTTTATTTATTTACAAAGATTTTTAAGACAAACTCCCAAAAATATCGACCATTTAAATAGAAGACTGTAAAGTGGGATGTATTTTTTCCATATTATATCAGATGATATAAATCCAATATTCACAATAATTTTGAATATTCTATAGTAGTATCATTTAATAACCAACAATTTTTTGCAAAAAAAGTAAATGTTTGAATTTGACATTTGATGATGTCAACTTTCTAGATAGTAACAAAGAATTATTGAAGTCCGGCCCTGACCTACTATTTATTGAACAAACTCCGCGGGGCCAATCCCCCTATTCCCGCTGCCCTGCACGCCTGGTCAATTTTGTTCTACAGTATTGGGCTTCCATATACCTTTAAACTTCCTTACTTAAAAGGACGACTGCAGTGATTAAATACAGTAAACATGCTATGTAATAAAAATAAAAAGATGCTTTAGTACTATTTTAAAATGCAGTTATTCTTTTACACCCATTGCCAAAAAGAAAAACGAATTTACTGGTACCTACTCCATTGGGTACATTTTTAAATTCACCTGTGTTTACAGTATTTACGCACTGCAGTCGTCCTTTTAGGTCCGTTTATCTCGAAAACCGTCGACAATACGACTTTATACCAAGGAAACCTTTTTTAAGTAAAAATGTTCGGAGAAACATAATTTATTTAAAAGATAACAAAAATACACCTGGCGAAAAAATATGACACTAAATAACTAACCAACTCTTTGTTCCCACGCCACTGGTTGCAATGTGGGTCACCTGATATTTTCAAAAAGTGACCTCCAATCACTCTAACTTATATGTAAAAGTTAATTCCTGTATTGTAAGTAGATCCTTAAAAATTAAATAAAAACCACTTTAATGACACCATCTTCAAGGGCCTGTAGCTCCCTCTGGAAGCATTTCCGGACCTATGTTAATATGAACTTTTTTTCATATCTCTTTATGTAGAATCATACCTTAAAATTTTTTATCGTTATTTTCGAACACACTGTATAAAACTTATCAACTTAAAGCATACGTGCCTATGACATCGGTAGTAAACCGTCCCAAGATATCTTTAATCTCCACTGCTTCTCCCGATTCGGCTATTTCACCAACTACTTCACACAACCCTCTACTTTTTTCCACTAAAGTATCAAACATCATTTTTATTTTCCCGGAAGTAAAACTGGGAGTCAATTTTCTTCGTGTCTGTCTCCATGTTTCACCTGAAAACAAAAATAAATATTATAATAACTACTATTGTACTACATCAAATGCCTTACCTTTTTTAACAAATTAAAAAGGTCAAAAACAGACTGAAACAAATTAATGACGTCAAAAAGGTTGGTCGTTTCTTAAAATCAAAATGGCTGCCATGCAGCAGCTGATTATTTAAAGCTACAATAATAATATCTCAAAATATGGGTTATGAAATTATGCCATTTTTCAAACTTGTCAAAAAAATTGTTTTGACAAAAGTAAAGTCAGATTTTATTTTCATTTTCGTATTTTTATTGTGTAAAATGCCTCGACGGTATTCAGAAGGTGAACAAAATTATGATTTTAAACCTTATTGACATTTCACACAGGAGAGAGATGCAGGAATTAACCTGTTACCACTTACTGCAGTTTTAGAGGTAAGTAAAATTGTTTATTCTTGTGGTTTATTATTGGTATACATATTAAAATGTAATTTATAACTATATTTCTTTGCATGCTGTAGAGAGTAGCTGATACCCTGGAAGTCGGAATTACCACCGTTAAAAAGATAAGTTCGCATGGGATCAGAAACAATGATGATTATAAAGCAGCCACAACAACTGCAATTCAATGCTCTCGTGGACGCCCTCTTTATAAGATTTATGAGCACATCATTAGAAATAGAATTTACGCAATGTTTGCTGCAGGTATTTAAAATAAACTTTATTTTATTAAATAAATTTAAAAAATGTATACATATTTTTTTACAGGGGAACATGCGAGTAGTTTCACTCGCAACAAATTTGCAGAATCTTGATGGTGTGGAAATTTTAAAAGTGTCCCTATGTAGAGGATTAAAAGCACTGGAAATGCGAAAAGATTCTAATCAACAGAACATATTTAAATAGAACAGCCATATGTCTGAAAAAAGAGTTCGTTTTTTAAGGTCATACATGGAAAATTTTACGCCAGTATTGCTTGAAAACCTGTGTTTTTGACAAACGGAATACGGTGTGAAAGTTGTATTAAATTATACAAAATGTAAAATATACATTATTTTTGTATAATAGCAAAAGCGTTTAGAAATAGTTGGCAAGATGCTCAATTAAACTGTCAAGAAGAAAGTTCAGAAGATATTATTTTGCATGGATCAGAGAGTTTTGTTTCTAATGCAAGCCCTATTTTAAATCTGTTCCAAATTCGTATTAGACGCCATGAACGCTATAATTTCGAAAAGTGGTTTCAAGAACAATTGCTTCCAAATTTAGAAGAGCCATCCCACATAGTGATGAATAACGCATCCTACCACTCAGGTTATTGAGAAGATTCCAAACTCAGTTGGTCTAAGCAACTACTTCTGAAATGGTTACAAGATAGAAATATCGAGTATCCTGATACAGCCATGAAAATAGATTTATGGAATATAGTTAAAAAGTCTATACCAGAAAAAAAATATGTGTAAGCAGTAACTTATATTTTTATTAGAATACATAACTTAAAAAATTATGCTGTTTGCTTCTTTAGACTTGACGAACTAGCATTACAATATGGTCACCGAGTACTGAGGCTTCCACCTTATCATTGCCAGTTTAATCCCATAGAAATGGTATGGTCGGAGTGCAAGAGGTAGTATGATTCAAGAATATTTTCAATCAATCCAGTTACTGCCAATGCGGTTTTAAGCTTATAGAATGAACATTGAAAAATAATGTTTTTAAATTAACCATATTACCTTTCCTTTAATGTTTTTTTATTTTCCTATAGGTAACCCCTGACAAATCGACCCATTACTGCCGCCATACAAATAATCTTATTCAAGCAGCCTGGGAAAGAGATCACTATTTGGATTTTTCAGATATTCTTCGGCTCAGATTCATCGGAATTTAGTAGCGATGATGAAAGTGTTTCGAATTTTCATATCATTCATTCTTGATTTTTGTTCATTTGTGTTTCGCTGGATGTTTTTTTGTAATAAATTCGTTTATTATCTTTTTTCTCCCATAATTATGTGTATTATTTATTGCTTTGTAAATAAGCCAAACGTATGGTTTTGCAGTTGCTTACTGTATTTATGAAAAACACCAAACACATATTAAATTATTATACGATATTTCATGGAATAACGAAAAATTGAGAAAAGGAAATAAATTTTTGTATAAACAAGATGTATAAAACCACTTTGTACGCGTTTAATTATTTTGGATATTTTTGGTCTCTCGTAAATAAACTTTATGGGCCTAATTGCACCATTTTATGAATAAACTTGACTTTGTTAAGTCGACTTAAAAGTAAAGCAAAGCTTGACTTTTCTTTGGGTTGCGACTTAATTATAATTAGTAAGTGATAATGCTGGCACCACCGCATATTATAAGTTACGGCTATGGTATTTTCTGCTTCTTTAGTGTTCAAAAATCCAGTTAAACCTTATATAACATCCATATAAATAATTTTATTAAAGAAATTAAAAAAAAGAACATGCGAAACGAAAACGTTTGTTGCTAGCAAGGTATAAGATAGCACGGTACAAGAATATTATAAAAAATAAACCAATTTATATTTTTTTTTTAGCCCGAAAATCGGAAAAAGTGTAAAATAGCTGCAAATCGTTATATACGTGCTATATTCCAGGTATTTTTTTTAAATTTTATTAGAAAACAATTCTGAACGTGCTCTAAAGAGCGCTTTGAAACGTACTTGCATCAATATTGCCTAACTTTAATTAAAAATGTGAACAGCATTGAATTTATATGAATTAGCTACGACAACCCTTTTTTCCAAGTCATGACGTCATTGATGACGTAAGTACAAACCCTCGTGAAACGTTCTATATTAACTTAATTTGTGGATCAATCTAATTCAGGTTTAACTCTTGTACCAAAATGAGAGAATACCATATGATCCGAATCCAACCTTGTTTTCTATTATATATATTGTTAAATTAATTAGGAAAAAAGTTGCAGAAAAGTATCTACAGAACTTTAAAAAAAAGGTAAAAATAAAAAAACATTTTTGAAGGTTAACTGGAATTCGCCTTTTTTCTTGCGTAACGCGAACTGTCAAGGATCAAAGCTGTCACTTTAGACCACCAAAATTGACATTTGTGTTTACACTGAAGAAAATCATATTTCATCTGACCGAGTTAAGACGGTTCAAATTTAAATGGCAAATTTTGATACCCATGTGCAGAGTTTATTAATCTAAAGGGGGTTATGACATCCGCCATATTGAAAAAACCTTGTGTGACGTCAAGAAGGGTCCATTTCGGCCATGTTGGATTTTATGCCGGACAGTGGCGTAGAATTGAGGTGGAAACGAAAAACTGCTTTTATACCGACGAACAAAATTTATATTTCAAAAATATAAATGTAATTCAATTAAGTATTAAAATTAAAAGTTAAAGCGACAACACGACGATGGCGTACTTTTTCAATGGTATCTACCACATTAAATATTTTAAAAAATGAGAAAAAATTAAAATGTAGAAAATACTGATGATTGCTAATTTGTTATAATTATAGAGTACTTACTCTATTTTTAAACACAGATATTGAATTATTAAAACCTTTTTTCTTTAA
>JAHBCN010020634.1:0-14990 GCA_019359885.1 Listronotus oregonensis
AAAAAAAAAAAAATTTCCCGGGTTCCTGAAAATACAATAAAAATTTTTTTCCACACCCCTGGGGGGCGTCCTTTTACAAAGGGGTTTTGGGGGGAAGGGGTAAACCAAATTTACCTAATCTGGCAGGGGGGACGGGGTAGTCTTGGAAATTTACAGTTTTTTTTTTCGCAAAAAAGTGTAAAATTGAAAGAAATCTGGGTTAAAAATAGGTAAAACATGTTTTCCCTATACAGTGTGAACATTTAACAGGGAATAAATTATATAGTATTTGTAAATGTTTGACTTTGGAAAATCCCTTGGATCTTAAATTAGTTTTTTTCTTCGGCATTTTGAAAGGCATATTTTGATATACATGTTATAAAAAAGTAAAAAAAAATTTTTTTAAAAGCCCTTTTTTTATTTTTTTCAAATAAAAAAACCTTTTTTTTAAAATTACATAAATGAATTAAATTTTTATTAAAATTAACAGTGGTTATTTACCTATTTTAAAAAAAATTTTAAAAAAATTTAAAAATTTTCTTAAAAAACTTCTTTTATATGACTTTTCAGAATATCAATATTTGGGGTTTTTGTTTTATAAACCATTTTAAGGTAACTCAAAAAAAAAATCTAGTGAAGTAAATCGGGAGACCTTTCTGGCATTTACGTTCCTCTTTTTTTTCGTTTCAACTTTTGGGGAAAAATTATTTGTTTGGGGTAATTTCTCACAGACCCGCATAAGGGGGAGAAGCCCTAACTTGTTTAAAACTAAATTTTTGCATTCGGCACAAGCAGATTTAAAGCATTTAGAAACTAAACCGCCAAATTTGGAACAAGTTTTTTTTTGTAGGAATTATAAATATCTCTCCAGTTGAATTATCTTTAAAAAATATTGACCCAGTAACTCTATTCCTAATTATGCCAGCCCACCCATTATACCTTAGAAGCCATTGGCCATGTATTTTCCCTAATTATTATTCGGTCCAATAACGACATTTTTCAATTTACATGTCCTTGTAAAGAAAATGCGCTTTGTCGGAAAATAAAATATTTTCCAAGTGTAATCATTTCTGTAAATGGGTTCATAATGCCTCAAGAACTGCAATCCTCTGTCGGACGTCTTCTACAAATTAGGTCTGTTTTTTAATCAAGTTTAATAGGAAGAGAAAAGGTAGGACTAAAAAGTGAAACTAAGTGTAAATAAGTTCCCATTTGATTTTTATAACAAACAATTTAAAAATTAAAAATGGCTTCATTGTTATGATTATAAACAAACAACTTTAAGTATTGTAGTAAATATGCATTTAACTTCACTACTTCGAGAGTTGGCGTAATTAAGTAAAAACTAGTTTACACCAGAATTCATATCAAACACCTAGTCCTAAATTACACTAACGATAACAAACAGTTTATTGACAAAAAAGTTAAAATAAAGTACTCCTTTTCTGAATTACAAACAGACCTAATTTCTGTACTATTCAAATTTTGTAAAAGTGACATTTATTAGCTTTAAGTAAATTTTTAACACAAGTCTAAGATATATCGCTTTTTGCTGCTATGTTTATTTTGGTATCATCGTCCATTGTAGATTGCCTTTTAGTTGGTTTCAAAGAGATTCTAAGAGAGAGAAATATTACATATAAGATGAGCGGTAAAAAGTGGCTTTTAGTCTTATTTATGGCAATCAACATTTTCCTTTGTAAGAGTTAAATATTAAAACAGCTGTTTGTTTTGACTTTTAGTTTTTTTTTGATTAAATAAAACTTTATTTTTCAAAAAGTTTCTTAGGAATCTTTAAAAAAATTTTTTAAACATGAACAAAAAAAATTTTTAACAAAAATTTGAAAAACAAAACCGAAAATTTGAAATAAAACAAGTTTTTGATCAGTAACTTGGGTGTAAAACAGACATAACGTAATATTGATTTAATATTCTAATTTTGTTTTATTATTACCGTTATTGACTATAAATATTTTAAACACATCCAATTATTGAATCATTTATTTTATATTTAAAAAGTTTATGATATAAAAATAAGAAGACATGTTCACTGATGACGTTACTTTTATAATCTTCCACTCTTTTATACCCCATTACTACACAACAGACTATATTGTTTTATAGTTTTTGTATCCCAAATAAATTAAAATCAACTAGAACTACCCAGAAATAACCAGACGTAAAAACGATATTTTTTGTACTTAATAATTATACCTTCAAGAAATTTTAAATTTTTTATAAATATTTTTCAAATTGTAAATCATTTTTATTTACCGTCCTTTTGTTGTAAGTGTCGAATTTAATTAAAATAATTAAACAAAACCAATAATAGACAAACAGTTTTTGCGTTGCTGAAGTAATAATTACTAGTGATACTATTCGTTTTTACTAAAGTGCTGTTTGCCAGGTTTTCAAAACAAGCATTACGACGAAAATGGAAGCAATACCCTCTAATGTAGAAAAGCATTTTTAAGCTTTTGTTAACTTTTATTTTCTTTTGATGTGTTTTTATGTATACAAAAATTACAATATTTAGTTTTGTATTAAATAAAATTTATTTTTGGTTTCATTCGGCATTATCGCAAATAACTGTGTCAAATTAAAATATTAAATGATAATAATTAAGTTGGTTGTAACGAGTATGTATGTAAATGATTATTATGTTAAACTCTTTACATCAGTTATAATTGCCTAGTATTAAATAATTATTTGGAATAGCTATAACAATATAAAAAATATGTTATAAAATTTAGGCGTAATATTTTATTTTAATACATTATATAAAAAATACAAATATTTCGTTTTTACCCATTAACAAAATTAAAGAGTCAGGAACACCATCCGTTCCTGTAGATAATTTTTCAATTTATCGCCTGAAGTACCCCATAAATATCGATATAAATGGCTTTTATGAGGTATCAGGGTAATATTAACACCATTTTCTGTATAAAATCTACCCGCAATTGCGTATAAAACACGTTTTGAATATTTTGATATCTGCTCTATCGATTCGATCGATCTACGGGGGCTGTTACTTTTAACGGCTCATAACAGAGGATCGCTGTTAAATTTATAAATATATAAAATAAATGTTTGCCAAAATAATTGTATAAATATACAAGGTAAGCCAAAATTAGCGCACAAACAAGTATTATACATAAACAATTAGGATAAATAATTACCATACAAATGACCCGCTTCTTAAAGGGATTAAGGAACCGTAGATGGTATTTGTTGTGATGTTTTGTTTAAAAAAGTATTTTAAAAAACTCATGTAAAATTTTAAATATTATAGGGTTAAATTTCCACATTTCTATATTTTTTTTTAAATTTTTGTTTATAAGCGTTACATGTTGGGTAAAGTCAAATATTTCGCCAAATTTTTAAATTTTTGGTATAATTCTCCTTTATAATAAAATATAAGTCTATGGTCAATTCCATGGTCTTTATCGTATTTGGCGTCGATATTAATAGGTTGCACATTTTTCTGAAAAATGTAACAATGCAACCTTATGTTATTTAGGAAATTATTTAAATTTATCTTAAACCTTTTTAAAAATATCGTACAAAAGCCATGGTCTTAATTTCCCTTCTATGTGGCACTAACCCCCTTACAAAATACGTTTTAGGTCAGGCTTACTTTTTCTTATTAATTATTTTTGTATAGCTTTTATACATTTCATTATCTGCATTATATAAAATACCTGAATATTTGACTTGTAAGAAATTCTTTTACTTCTAGATTTAGAAAAAATTACTTAAAATTTAGACCATTAAAATTTACTTCTTTTTTTGTAACAGACCGTACATCAAATTTATTTGGAGATGCTGGCACCGCATCCTAAAGTACTTTAAGTTCGCACCAGTAAGTGTTCCAGTAAACGCATACTGCAGAAAATATGGAAAATAATGACTTAAATTTTTGTAAAAAAGTGACATGAGTACTATCTAATTTTTTTAAAATTAATAATTTAATATGTGCGACTCTGTACATTTCTTAATATAAATAAAAAAAGTTATATTTGAATACGTCTTTTTATTTATTTAGCTATACTTGGTTACACAAAACGTTAAATACAAGAAAAATGGTATGTATAACAGCAACATTAACTACAATACCTGTTGTAGCCAAACACATCCGTCGTTATTGCTTTCTAATACATGTTTCCCTCCTACTAAACAGTATTATCAAAGAAAATGAAAATTTTCTTATTATTTTTTTCCAATAGTTTACTATTTCTCAGATATGTGTTCCAGAAGTAGATCATCCTTTTTGTAGTTTTAACAATTTTTCTGTGGATTCAGGGAGATTTTTTGAATCTAGGATATTCTCTTATCCATATTAGCTTACATGCTTAGCATTGGACTTAGATATACTTGGCAATTCTTGGTTTTCTAAGCATCCGTTTTTTCTTATGTCATAAATAGTAGAAGCATATGCGTTTTTGATATTCTTATAAAAAAACACACATATTACTATCTAAAGAAAGTAAATTATTAATTTTTGACAGCAGCTTTAAAATGGTTACTGTCACATAATATATTTTTTGAAGTAGCGATGAATGTTGATAAAAACTGTGTGGAAAATTCAACAATCATTTATTTAATATAATTTTATATTGAATTAAATTAATCAAATAACAATGGTGTTAGCGTTGGTATTATGGATAAAATAAGATGGTTAAATCATTTAAAATTAAACTTAGAGCCATTTTACCACATTCATATAAATATCTTAAACCGTATTCAAAAACAACATAATATTAATATTTATGATTTGCTTTAAAATTTTAAGGATACTTTAGTATGTAATGTTAACAAAACTATTAAAAAACAGTTTTGTTTTAGTACGCGCCACCGTGTAAGTTTTGACATTCTGTAATTCTTCGTGGCATGCTGCAAATCAAGTGATCAATACCTGCTTGTGGTAGGGTCTCCCAGGACAATCTTACTTCGTAACGTAAACGTGGTACATCCGGCATAAGATGTTGCAACCGGTTTAGCTCCTACCCATTCGTTTCATACATGTTCAATAGGCGATAGGTCAAGTGACATTGCAGGCCATGGAAGAAGAGTAACATTAGCTTGTCGAAGAAAGTGTCTTGTAACTGCAGCTGTGTGTGGTCCAGTATTGTCCTGCTGAAAAATTGGGTTTTGCAGTTGTTGAAGGTAGGACAACGCAACAGGTTGTAACACGTTATTAATGTCGGACTGATCGTTCATGTTTCTGCCAAAAAAAAACAAGAGATGATCTGCTTCCAATTGCTATGGCTCCCCATACCATAACGCCACTAGCAAGCACAGTCTAGCGCTCGACGCAAAATTGAACTTGTCGTCTCTCTCCACGTCTTCGACGGACTCTCCTGCTACCATCATGAGCCCACAAACAAAATCGTGACTCGTCACTAAATACGACCCAATTTCATTTCTCATTCCCTTGAGCTCGTTCTTGACACCATACCATACGTAGCTGTCTATGTCCATTTCAATGGCAATACAAGCCGAGGACGGTACGATTGTAGTCCATACGTTCTAATTCTTCGATAAATCGATCTTACGGATATCTGTCGACCGGAAGCTACACCCCACTCATGTCCAATTGCCCTTGTTGTGCTGAAACGGTCTCTAAGGACACCAACTCTTAAGAGCCGTTTTTCACGATTTGTGGTTCTTCTTAAAGCCTCAGTGCCCCTACGAAGTGTACTGCGATGATGTATAGACCACTCTTGCCAACATCGCATCGTGTTGTAGCATCCGGTTGACGATTTTTCCAATTTCCTGAAATGACATTTTACCCTCTCGTAGACCTACTAATCTACCTCGTTCAAATTCACCTAATTGACGATACACGGCACGTCTTCGCACAGGAGGCATTGCTAAAAGGTGTTTTAAATGCACAAAAGCAATAAGACTGAATAAATGTAAGCAAATCCTATAAAAAAACTTATAATAAAAACTGGTCATATTTTTTGTTAAATTTAAAAAAGCCTGTTGTTGTCGTTTGCTACACTTTATGAGAGCATTTAACCGACAAAAAATTATGGGTATATCTTAGCATATTGTGGGTGTTGCAATGTCTATGTCAAACAGTATAAATACACGAATTTTTGCAGATTCTGCGTTTATTTGTTCCTGTAGAAAATTTTACGAATATGCAAAAAAATAAAGTTTAAAAAAAACGCAAATTAGTTGCACTACAAAAAAACATAAAATAATGTTTTTTTTAGTAAGGATAACTTTAATTTTTAAAAAACAAATAATCAAATGAAATATCTTGTGAATGCCAAGACGATTTAAATTTATTAAGAAAACAGGTTTAAACATTTTAACAACAATAAAGAAAATTTAAATATTTAACTTTTTAAATACGCCCGTTTAAGACATATTTTTTAAAGAAAACGACCTATAGATTTTCTTGATAGCTCCATTTTATAAAAAACTTTTTAAAATTGTTATCTCTTTTGGGTTTTCTTTAATAATTTGCATTTTTTTAGTAAAAAAATGCAGTAATTATTTTAAGAAACCCAATAAAGATTGCTGTTAAATCCACTTTAGTAAAACGAAGTAGGCCAATTTTTTAAAAGTTTTCGTTATCTAACAAGAAAAAAAGAATTTAAATATGGTCTCTTTTTAGTTTATAAAAATAAATGAACTAGATAAATACTTTTCTTTTGCATATGACATTTTAAAACAATTTATTACATATTTTGTTACATACATTTTTAAATAAAAAAGTATTGAGATATTACCTTATAATTAGAAAATAAATGGACTAATGATGGACTTTACTTATTAGTTGATTAGAAACACAACAATTTCATAAGCCTGCATTATTCCAAGCGCATTTGTTACAGATATATTTGTCAACTTATAATTTTGAGTTTAAAATTATCTTGAAAAATAAATTAAGGAATGTAGATTTTAAATACTACTGTAACAATATTTAGCACAATTTCGCTTTAAAAAAATGCCACATGACGAATTTACTAAAGATTATTATTGGATACAGATTATCTCATGCCTTGGTCAAAATTGGACTTTGATCCAATATAACTTTTGTTTTTAACCACTTATAATCGAACTTCTATAGGTTCCTATTCCAAACTTCGGAAAAACCATTCGAGTCGATCGAAAGCCCACTTCAGCAGTTTGCACCAATTTAATAAAGTGGAATAAAGTTTAACTCGGAGATTTGGAATAGCATTTAAGGTTATTTGCAATAAAGTTAAGTAAAGTGAACGGCGGTAATATTTGCTCGCCCGGCAAGTCCCGCGTTTAAACAATGGGTGTAAAGTTTTCTTAGTGGGGCCATAACCGTAACTCGGGGAAACTTTTTAAAACATAAAGTCTAATATTTACGGCAACTTTCTGGGCCGAAGTATAATATCTAAATTTAAGCTAGGACCGGCGTATAACCCTTCTTTATTGCCTTATTTCGATACATCTTCCGAATCGTATCTGGAAAAACGAAAGAGAGATTTATGGTTATCTCTTTGTGGAAGTTTTGGGATTTCACTTTGATGTTTTATTAAAAACTTCTATTATTTATGTTACATTTTATTGTACTGTTTCTATTTTTTAAAAGAAGTTTAATAAAGAGTTTTAAAAAAATAATAGTATACTAAAAGTTATACTTTATCATACTGTCTACCTTTAAATACATATAGTCGAGGCAATGAAGCACTAGAAAGGCCAAAAGTTCGAAATTTTTGCACTAAGACGGATCGGAATGCGGTTTTTGCATTCGCTTCCAAAATTTTTTGTAAAAAATGTACCTACTTTGTGACTTATACAAACCACAAATTGCATAGCTGCAGCCAAAAATGCATTCAAAAAACGCATTTTTTTAAGGCGGCTTTTAAAAGATTTAATAACTTTGTAAATATAAGTCAGATTTGGCCCAAATCGGGTTCTCGGGGGTTTTCGAGGTCTCTGATCATGATTATGATGTTCAAATTGACCCACAGCCGACTTGGAGCTCAGGAAAGCCGATGAACGTCATCTCCGTGAGACTCTCCCAAAATTCACGCGGAAAAGAAGAGAAACTCGACGCCCGGGGTTTTTGGGTCGATGAATTCAAATGTGGCATGGGCGAACACCCCCCTGCATCCGGTGCTGCGGAACCTGGACGTGGACGTCATCCCCGAGAGTTTTCCCGACAAGATCGCCAAAAACAACTCAAAAATCATTGTAGGGGCGTTTTCGACGTGATATTCGGATTAAGCGCCCCAAAAATATGAAGGATTGCAAGTTAGTTTTTATACGTGAAAATGGTTTTAACAAAAATAAAATTAAAAATAATTTACTTTTATCTGTCAGTATTGTAAAATATTTTTTTTACAACTGTATAAAAATATCTTAAAGCGCACGCCAAGATTACTTTCAAAGTTTTATTCTGCACATATACTGTGCAGAAGTTTGCACATCCTGCGTGCAGAGTTTTGCACATATTTATGTTTAAATTATAGATATACATACAAACTATAAATTGTTTTGTGACATTATTTTTTTAATTTTTTAAATTCAGTTGCCTTTCACATCGTTTAACATCTAATTTTAAATTTTTTTTGTAATTTTTCTAAATAATGGTGTACGATATTGGATTAATTGTGGATTATTTGGAAATAATAAAGGAAGGAGCAGATGTGTCAGTTAATTTTTTGGTTTGTTTTGTATGTTAGTAATTATTGCATCTTTTTTCTATGTTGTAAATATTAGTTTTAATAAAAAGCTATGCACGCTTGCTGGCACATTCCAGCAAGCGTCATAATCGTATGCAAAAGGTATTTTTTTGAAATTGTTGCACAATATATTATTACGTCCATCAGAAGAATATAACCACCAAAATATTTTTGCTTTATCATAACGAAATATTTTTTTATCTGACCTAAATTCTGTTAGCACTGACATATTATATATAAACATAAACAATCCACTGACAAAAAAATAAGCGTACTGCCGGAACTTTCTTAATATAAATGTATTGTTTATTTCTTGTAAAAATTAAATGTTTAATAAATATCGTTTTTTAAAAGTCTTAAAACAGAATTTTAGTAATTATTTAAATTACATAAAAAATATTATCTTTTAAAATAAAACGAAACATTTTTTTAGCTTACAATACCTTATTAAATGTTTTTTAAACATGTCAAAAAGAAATATAGAAAAAAATATTTTGCCGTTGGCATCATAACCACGCTGTGCTCCATTTTTATTGGCTTCTGGTTTTCTTAATTAAAATACTTTGCATTCATAGAAGAATAACCTAAAATAATATTTTCTTTTAGCGGCATTTTAAAAAAGAAAAACTGCACATTTTTCTAAAATCTAATTTCTTTTCGCAGCAACTAAACGTGAGTTATAGGAGAGCTTCTTTTATTAAAACAGCGGCTCGATCTAGTCACGGACCAGTCGTAAGGACGTGGAAATGGCTCCGTACGGATCCTCGGAAATGAGATTCAATAAGTTAGAATCTCCGGCAATACTTTTCATCCGATTCTGTAATAAAACTACGTGCAAATTGCCCTACATTTTAGTTTTCTCCAAGCTTAAACGAAATTTTATATGAAAATACGATTAACTTGGCGACAAATTTAAAATTCATTTAAAAAGCTATTATGCTAAGTAGGACAGTTAAATCTTTTTCGGACACAGTCACCTATGTCTTGGGTGATTTCTAAGTTATTTCGATACTTAAAGCTTCTTTACTTTTAGTAAAACGCAAAACATAACCTAAAGCTTAAAAGCATATAACTTTTGGGATATTAAAATTGTTCTAGAACTAAAACTTATCCAATATTATTTAAAACTAGATGAAAAGCCTGTCTCCGCCAGGCGAGAGACAATATTAAGTAGCCTCTGTCTCCGTAAGACGCCTTCCGTACGGCTAACGGTAAAAAACACTTTTTGCTCCTATTTTTGTCCGGGGGAAATTAAAAAACGGGCTTCGTTAGGTTCTAGCCACTGCTAAAGACTACCACTGTGCCAAATTTCATGAGATTACGACACCTACCTACATATAAATATATCCACATTAGCAAATTATACATATAGATATCATTAATACAAGCTAAAGTACAGAATTAAAAAAAGAAGCCAAAGCCATAAATAATCTGTCGTTATCTAGGAGAGTCAAGCTCAACAAGTTATAGTAAGATATAAAGATAATGACTAGATTATTCAGAGATATTCTAGTGACACTATCGATTTTGGGTGGCAAAACTGGCATCAGAGCCTTTTGGCTGTTTTCGGAAGGGTTCATGGATTTTAGGGACACCAGATTTTTTTGGTTCCCAATTTGTAATAAATTATAAACAAAAATTTGCAATATATTGAAGAGTTTTTAAATCAAGGCTACTAAGCCTATTCCTAGCAGTTTAAAAGTTCATAACATAAACTATCCGAGAACTTAGATAGTACTTCTATATTCAGCATGAAAACGCCTAGTGGACTTCGCATGTGTCGCCGATTTTTGTAATTGTATTGGTATCCACAGCGTTGAAATGAATAATTAAAGTATTGAACATTTACATCTTAAATAAAGTAAAATTGTCAAGATTAAAGACAAAGGAAGAAGAATTTTCAAAAAAAAAAAATTAAAAGTACAATATATGGCAATAATAATTTAGAAGGTATAGAAAAAGAAAAAGTGTCATTTTAACTATTTTTTTTTAAAATATATATATTATATATATATATATATATATATATATATATATATATATATATATATATATATATATATATATATATATATATATATATATATATATATATATTATTTTTTAAATATATATATATGTCTTATCGGTTTAGGGTTATCTGTCTATGATTAAGTGTGAATCCTTAACCAAGCTTGTACTTTACTTAAATTTAGGAGATATCACAGAAATGAATCCCGGTCAGAAAATTCCAGTCAATATATCCCGATCATTAATATCCCATGCCCAAATATCCCATGAAAATAAATACTATGGCAAAAACTTACTAATACAAAAATATCTTTTTTTTCCATTATGTGTAACAAAAACTTACCAAAACAAACCACAACTTACCATTATCTTCCATATTGCTTGTAAAAATATGTGCTCTGAATTTCTTTGTATTGTAATTAACACATCGCCATCAAAACTAACCACAACTAACCATCATCTTCCATATTATTAGTACAAACACGTGCTCTGCAATGGTTAGTTGTGGTTAGTTTAGATGGCGATGTGTTAATTACAATACAAAAAAATGCAGAGCACGTGTTTGTACTAGCAATATGGAAGATGATGGTTAGTTGTGGTTAGTTTTGGTTAGTTTTGGTGACACATAATGGAAAAGATAAGAATATTTTTTGTATTAGTAAGTTTTTGTCAAAGGATTTTTTTATGGGATAATTTTTTAAAGGATGTTTTTGTCATGGAATTTTTTGTATGGGATATTTTGGCATGGGGTATTAATGATTGGGATAAATTGACTGGGATTTTCTAAACGGGGATTTTCTGACCAGCCACCCACAGAAATGTGTCATATTTTTCGCAGTTTCGGCAGAATTAAATAAAAATCACGGTTCCCTGTGCAATTTGTGTTTTTATGTATCTTCTTATTATGTTTAGAATTTAGTATTAAAAATATAATTTTAAGAATATTTGTTATTGGTTTATAAAAGCAATTTAATAATAATTAAATTAAAAAAAATCTTGGTGAGTACTCACCAGAAAATTTTTTTTTAGAATGGGATCACTTTGGTCCTGGGGTATAGAGTAGAAATCCGCCACAACAATATAGAACATATCTAAAATAATATAATTATTATAGTTGTACTATATTTTGTATTTTAACTTATTAAAAAATTTGTTGACGATAAGTCAGATAATAAATGATTATATCTGACAGTTTAATTGTGCCTAAAGCCTGTTGAATTCTAGTTGTCCTAGTATTAAAAATGCCACAAGCGGTAAGTTTGAGTCGGCTTTTTGATTTTCTATTGATACTTTTGTAAAAGAAAAATGGTTTAAAGCTATCTCAAGTGATAATTAGTTGCCCTCTCAATTTTCTATAGTTTATACTTTATATTTAACTGAAAGTCATTAGGAAGGAGAATTGATGTGCGCCAGATCGAACTATGCAAAAAATAATAATGAAACCAAACTTAAACCAGGCACATTTTCTTGTATTTTTTCCAAAGTTGACCCGATCTCTGACAAAAACTACAGGTTAACCGAGAAAACTTTAGAAGAAATACAAAAGAAAATTATGGGGGTATAAGAAAATGAATCCCTTACTAATTCTAATTTTATTGAAACTTACAAAAATTTTGTATTTAATTTTAAACCAGAAATTTTCGAGTCTGATTGTTGAACACACATACCGGTTTTTTGTGCTGTATTTGTAAACCAAAGTTTTTTTTAAATTTTCTTTATTATTTGTTTTTCTGTATCTTTAATTTTGAAGGATCTTTAAAGTTTTCATTCTAGGTAAACCGCAAGTCTATTAGGGTCAATTGGCATCGTGGGTGCACAAATCCATGCCCCAGGACCTAGACCAAAACATTCCCTTTTGTCTGGCTCGTAACTTAACGACTATTTTGTATTAGTAAAAAATTACTTAAAACAATTTAAATAAAAAAGGACAAATATACTTAACACATTAATATTATTGTAATTTTAGCAGTCTTGATTTAGGATCGCGAAGAAATATTTTAAAGATATAAATTATATACTGATAATGCTTATAAATAACATGATACCAACAAATTATATCTACATTAGGCAATAATTGACTGACCATATACATTTTTTTATTAACTTCTATTAAGAAGAAAAAAAGATACAATTACTTAAACCATGACCCTTTGCCGGTTCAACTTGCCGAATTTTCTATGAAATTAGAGCCGATGCTTAAGAGTGACCTGTGATCATGCTAAGGAGAGACAGTAGAGAGTAGAAAAAATTAAAAATACTGCATCCTTATAGGTCTTTTAAAATGATATGGCAAAAAAGTTAATGCCTCGGTTTTTAGGGTAGAATATAAACGAAAAATAAATAAAAATAAAGTATTTATACTCTTACTTTATAAATATTTTGCAAGTATAGAGGCTGACTACAACTTAACTTATGTATGACAAAAATAAAATTATAAAAAATATTATCTTTGTCAACATTGGCTAAAAAATTGTGCCATTGCATTCCAACCATAAAAAAGACAACATCCAATTCAAAATTCTTTTTAAAAAGATCATACCTATATGTTACTCTTTATATTCCTATTAAAAATATATTGACCTTTACTGACATTATTTGAGTAAACCTATAAAAATGTACGAATTCAACCTAGTGGGGCCGCATGTGGCGTGGGGAAGATGCCGTTAAAAGTAACGTCTACTGCGCGTTGATAAAATTCGTATGTCAAAGTTACTACAATGGAATATTAAGCAAGATAAAGATTGTGACTTGACAGAGAATTTTAACAGGTTGTTTTTGAAGTTACAAAGTTGTTTAAACGTTAAAATTTTCAATAGGGTATGCTGGCTTGACGGCAAATATTAGTTAATGAAAATATAGATAAAAATAAAAAATTCAAAATAAAATTATTTCAAATATTTTATTACTTAAGTATTTATTTATTACTTGTTTACTTCCACTACCAGTTGTTGGCTTTGTTTTGTTATTTTTAAGTAAGAAATATTTTGTTTTCAAGAGTAACTATTTTTAACATGAAAACGAATGATAAATATCTGAGAAAGAAATTTCATTTACCACACATTGCACATATCTCTGACCCTTATTTTGGTGGGATTTTTATATTAAACAATTTTTATTTTGCATAATTAAAATTTAACGTGACGCACAATTAGTTAAACAAGCCGTCAAAATTGTGTTTAGAAAATCATTTTTAGGTAAGATACAATTTAGTCCACTAATAGGATTTATAAATAAATGGTGGTTTAGATTATGCCAGAAATATTAAACTATTTGCTAATTATACTCAAATCAAAAAATATATATTTTTTTAAGAAATTGTAAGCAAAATATATTTTTTTAAAGGTGTTAAACATTTAATTTTTTAAACTATCCAGATGCCTTAAAAATTATTTTTTAAAGCACTAGTGCCTTAAAGTAACATTTTAAAGCACTAGTGTTAAAAGTGCAATGTGAAATTTTGAAAGGTAACGTCAACGTTTATTTATTTGCTAACATTTATATTAATTGTACAATTAAAACAACTTAAAAAAAAATTCCTTTTATAGTTCTAGTTGAAGTGGATTAAACAGAAAGAAAACGCATTCTCAGTCGACGATGAGGCACGATCTGCTGTTCTTGTTTTTACTGTAAGTAGTTTTCTGGTTCTTATTTTCCAAGGAATTTTCGATGTATCCCTTTAGCAACGGTGGAATTTCCACCCCCATGCCTTTTATTTTTTCAAATTTGCTCCCGCATCGGCAAGTAAACTCGCTGAAGAACGGCAAACAATGCCCCTATAGAGGATCGGGTTTGGAGCTGCAGAAATCTACTATAGCATCAGGATTTTTTTTAAAAGAGTTGATTCCGACGGATTTTTGATAAATTTACCCTTTTGCGTATTTTAAGGGAAAAGTTACGATGTTCTACATTTGCTGGAAAAAAAAATAAATTTTTAACGAGTAAAGGGGGTACCGTGGTTTTGGTATCTCGTATGTAAATCATTAATGAAGTGCCTTTATCTTCCAAGTCGTCAGGAGTCAACTGACAAAGCTTCTTCCTGCGACAGGCACCAAAAATTGCCAAAAATTTTAACTGCTTTTATCAGAAGGTATTCATTATCAGGTGCACAGTTCAGAAACTGGTCAATTTGCGTTTTGCTCAGAATTTTTAATTTTTGGGCTTTTATCCCTCTCCTTGACGCTTTAAATAAGCAAAAACTTAAAAAAATTACTGATATTCACGTCATTGTTTATGCGCAGCATAGCTTTCAATATTGAATAAGTCGACCATAAGTTCCTCAAAATACGCAAGGAATATATTTTCGATATATTTTCCAAAAAA
>JAHBCN010020635.1:0-15035 GCA_019359885.1 Listronotus oregonensis
GTCAGCAAATATATTTACCAAATTTCTGGTGTAAAAATTGAATTAAATTAATATTGACATAAAAATATCGTCCTTTTACCAAAATCACTCACCCGGGTGGAACAAAATTTATAGAGGCGGAAATACCACACTCCCCATGTTTATTTTAACTAACGGTAAAGAACGGTGATGGTAATAAATTATTTTGAATTCGGTAGCCCCTTATTGTTTTTGTCAACATTTATATAAGTATAGACCGTATCCGAATAGTTTTTGTTACTGTGAAGTGACAAGATAAATTTAAAAAATAAAATTTACTGCATATAGAGCGTACTTTGGCACTAATTACTGTTATTTCATTAAAACTTAATAGGTGAAATAATATAATTTAATTATGTTTGTTTAAAGTTGCAGCTCTGGGATTTTCATTTTTTTTATCTAAAAAGGAACACAGGGGACTCCCACCAATGATCTACGAGATGCTATTGGCCTTTTTAGTTACGAAAATTTTTATTTTGGAAGTTTTAAAGGCGAATTCTATATTTATATTTTTTTTGTAAAATTGATAAAATTTTATCGTCAAATCCCAAATTTCGCAAATTTATTATGTTTTTCTAAAAACCATAGCCATAACCATTTTTCACTTAACAATTTTCTTATGCAAATATTTCAAATGCCTGTAATTTCAAGAAAAATGTAAATATTTTTGCGACATTTGGTTTTTGACGATAAAATTTGATCAAATTCACGAAAAAAATAAAATTAGGGGAAGGTAATCCTCTGCAAGTCCGACTGTTCCCCTGGGCCCAAAAAAAATATATATTTTTTTATATTAAATTTTAAATTTATTTAAATTATTTTATATAAATAATTTTTATATAAAATAAATTAAATTATAAAATATTAAAATTTTTATTTAATTTATTTAATATATTTATTATTATATATTTTTTATTTTAAATTATTAAAATAAAAATATTAATAAAAATTAATATTTTTTAAAAATTTTAAAATTATATATAAATTTTTTTATATATTTTGGGTGCCGGTGTCCATATTTTAAAAGATCAAAGTCATTAAAAGTATCGATAATTAAAAGTGCTTTGTAATTCGTCGTATGTCGATTTTGAATAAAAAAGTTTCCCATGGAGTCGTCTGACGAGGAAACCTGAATCCATTCTCAAAGCAACCGAAATAGCAAATTTAGATTTTTGCCATCCAAGTCGAGGCACAAGTTCAAAAAAGAATATACAGCATTTACAAGCTGGTGTGGCGAGAAAAAAATCAAAAGTATGATAGAAAAGTTTCTATGCATATTTCGCGGAACTTGCTAAAACATTAACCCACTACCTTATGGTCAAGGTATTTATTTAAAAATGTCATTAAGATCAAAAAGAACATTGATTTAAGCAAATTTTTCAAAGTTACATCATTTTGAAAAGCAAAATGTGGGTTTAGACCCAAGAAGGCGAAATTTTCTCGAAAGATGAAATAGCAAAATTTATTAATGATGCTCCAAAAGATGTCTTTCTAGCGATGAAGGTAGCTACAATTTTCGGACTAGCTGGTACGTGTCGTCGAGAACAATTGATGAAAATTAGCATTGATATTGACGATAAGGGGAATTTTTTATTGTAAATATTCAGACTCCAAAAACCATTCTAGCCGAAGTTTTGTCATTTCCGAGGAAATTGAAAATGGAAAATATCTAGCTTTGTATAGAAAGTATTCCAGTTTACGAAATCCCGAAACACCACAAAAGTTTTTTTGTTAATTACAAAAAATGGTAAAATTTTACTTTACGGACACCACGCCGATTTTCATGAATTTTTGCATACGGGGGTTTTTTGGGGCGCTGATCACGAATCTAAATTAGTTTTCTCCGGCAACCTCGTTTTTGAGTTATAAGGCCTCCAAGTAAACTAACCTAAAAATTCTCCCTTCTTGAACTGATTACCAACAAATGGGAACATACACTAATTAGGCACCTATATATTAAAAAATACCTGAAATTTACAATAATTTATTGTTTATTTTAAGTGAAAATATCTTAAATAAATCCACTTTTCTGTAACTTTGAAGATATGTGATGTATAACTGGTTGCCTGATTATAATTAAGTTGTCAAGATATAAACAATGGATTAATTTTAGGTGTTTTTACTAAAAATAAACAATAAACTTTTTAAATTTTTTATTCGTTTAATATTAAGTGCCCAATCATGTGTTCCATTTTGGTGGTAATCGTTTCAAAAGAGGAATTTTGGAAAAAAATTTTGTTTAGTCCACTTGGAGGCTTTATCTCAAAAACCAGGGTTTGGGAAAAAAAATAATTTTAGATTCGTGATCAGCGCCCCAAAAAACCCCCGTATGCAAAAATTCATGAAAATCGCGTGGTGTCCTAAATAAAATTTTACCCAAAAAAAATTTCTTTACTTCCAGTGCATAGGAATAAATCTTTTGGCAAATGCCCTCTGAAATAGCTGCCTATTTACGTCTTCCAAACCCAGAACTTTACAAGGGTAGCTTTCGCCGTTCCTCAGCTACAATGTACTAATTCTGGTGAAGGCATAACAATATTAAAAGACTTGAGGTTGGAAGTCATCATCTGTTCGAAGGCTACCTAGAAAGCTCTCAAGTTTCAAGAAGGACTTATCAAACAAAATATTATCCCAAAATTCATCTACCTTTGAACACACAAAAAGCACTCAAGGCCCATTGTACCGTCTTTTAGCAAGCAACAATGTTCTCTGTTACCTGTAACGACGACCGGTTCAATTGCACCTCAACGGCAATCTCCAAATCCGCAACACCCCAACAACTTGCCTCTGAGATTCATTTGCAAAATGCTACCAACTGTTCTTTTACGATTGTTAAGTAGTAATGGTAAAAATAAATATTATCTAATGGTTTTTAGGTTTTTCCCCACTCGTGAAAAATTTTTTTACCTAACACGTACCGAAAGTGTCTTTTCCACCCTTGACGGCTTACCCGAACTCCCTTCACGTCGTTGTGTAACTGCGTCGCGTCGGAAAATATCCCCCGCACTTGTTAGGTAAATAACTATTTTCGCAAATTCCAAAATAAAAATTTTCTTTACCAAAGTGTTTTGTGAAGGGGATTCTCTTGTTCAAAAAATCGATTAATATTTTCTTTTTGCATAAATTGTTTCCCTAATATGTCTAGAATATGTTGGGAAAGTGATTTAAAGTGACTCAGCACATATAGACGCTTGAAATAAACTATTATCACCCCAAAATTTAAAATATTTATATATTTTATTAACAAAAAATACTTGAAATTTGAAAGTATTTGTTCCGACGTCTGTCAAAAATCCAATTTTTAAAATTTTCTTTTTATAATAGTTCATTCCATGTATTAAAGCTTAGAGATTAAAACGCCGCCGATTTTTTTAGTTTCAGATAAGTCAATCAGCGGATTTCGTGAAGGGAGTAAGGGTCCATTTTTTAAAGCAGGTGTCTTCAGAGCGTATAACTTTGGTTCAAATAAATATTTTTAGCTAACAATTTCTATGTATACTCTTGAAACACTTAAAAATAAATGATAAAAACTCCAAAGTTCTATTTCTTCATTGGTCCTCACAAAAAAATCGCAAAAAATGCATAAAAATCAGACCGTCAAACCAGAGAACCTTCTTAAGACCAATATCATTTGGTATATAATGAATGAGGGTCCCGTGGCTCACTTTTTAAATAAAACATTTTAAAGATTCACCACTAATCACATCTACTTGACACTAGGAAATTTTTGAAAAATAGTTATCCTTACGTGAGAAGAATGAAAACTCTGGTCTTTTTTTTATAAACTACGTAAGTAAAAAAACGCTTCATACTTCTACATTTTGATATTTTGAAATTTGGACCATATTACATGAGCAAATAATAATTACAAACATGTTGTATCATTATTCGGTAACCCTGGTAGGAATGTATTGAATGTGTAGAACTCTGAAGAGAAATCGGTAAGCGGGAGTCTTCTTCTTCTTCCTGGGAGCCGTCTTGATTCACTACCGGAGGCAGCGCAGCCCCTTGGGCTCTTTGTGTCTAATCTTCCATTATCTTTTATACCAACCCTCCCATTAGTATTGTTCTTTCTGCAAGTCTGTATAACCCCGAGACTGGTTGGTTAATATATTTCTGTAGGCTTATTTTCGGTTCCCCAAATAATGCCTGTCTTTTGTGATTCAACCCTTCACATTCGCACAGTTTATGGTA
Organism: Listronotus oregonensis; assembly: GCA_019359885.1. Classification (NCBI taxonomy): domain Eukaryota; kingdom Metazoa; phylum Arthropoda; class Insecta; order Coleoptera; family Curculionidae; genus Listronotus; species Listronotus oregonensis. The sequence continues at coordinate 4,213 of JAHBCN010020635.1, forward strand.
GGTTGTTTTTCCCCTCGTCACACATTCTGCAACATGGGTCCCGTTGTATGGCCTATCTTGTGTAGGTGTCCTCTTAGGTTATCGTGCCCTATTAACAACCCTACTGTTATGCGAAATCTTTTCCTACTTTGCCTAAAAGTTCTTCCTTTGTTCTTTTGGATGGTTCCCTTATGAAGCCCTTTCCATGTCTTATTCTACCGAGGTTCTCCCAGTATTTCTTGTGTTTGTTTTGGATCCATTCCCTGGTTTGCCCCCGTGCTGTGGTTTTGGTCACTCCAAGGGCAGGTTCTGTTCCAAAATATGGTGTGGATGATCCATGTCTCGCTAGCTCATTCGCTTTTGGGGTTCCCCTTTTTTTCCCTTCTAGGACCCCAGTTCCCCTTTTTTTGGATCCGTCAGCCTGACGTTACCTTGGGGTTTACTAGTGCCCCTAGTGACGCCTGACTGTCTGTTATTATGCGGATCCGCTTGTTTGGAGAATTGTGAATTTCTCATTTCACTGTACACGTCCGCTTCAATTCCCTGCTCAGTTCTGAAACCATCCGTATACCAGATGATGTATCAAACCGTGCCGGGGAGATCGAGTTGCTACCACTTACCTCGATCTGGAATTTTTACCTCAAAGTTTTTGTTGAATGAGTATTGGGGAATCATCTGGTCAGATCTCTCGTCCAGGATGTTTCCGCCAACCTGACTTTTTAGCTATACTAGGTCTATTTAAAAAGTGGGTCCAAAGTGAGTCTGGTTGATTTTTTACACATCCTTTATAATTATTGTCTAACTGAGCTTAAACAGACTACTGTTAAATTGCCTTAAAGCAAAACCAAAAGATGCCCAAAAACTAAGTCAGATTTTTTTGCTTATTCTAGAGATCAATGCATATACCTTGAGCAGTTAAAGCTGAGACATCAGTAAATAATCATATTTTGACGCCTTTCCACTAAATACCCACTATTTATTAAGAAATTCTTTAATATTTTAATGTAACTGTTAAAAGTATATATCATTCAAACCTACGTATACATACAATGATTACCAATATATCAACAAATATAGACACAACATCTTTATTACACAAATTATTAGTCGATCACAGCGTGATCCACTGATTGATTAATATACCTATAAACGCAGATAATTTCCTGCAAATTGAAAATGACGTGCAGAGATGATTAATATCCATCATCGCTTTTTTACAAACATTTTTAAACATTTACTGCTTTAATTTCGCTAAAAGAAAAATGCATTTGTCGAATAAATATTTCAGTAAGCTTTTATTTTCGGAATTTTTCATTTTCAAAATATATTTTTTGGTTGAAATTCCGTAAACACTACGAAACCATGCGTTAAATAACTTGAAAGTTTTATTAAATAATAAATATCCATGTAACTTTTGATCTATTATTTTTAAATACTAAAAAATCCATAAAGTAATTTAAGTTTTCAGGTCCAGAAAATAATCACTGTTTATATCGTTAATAAACATGATTAGATGTGCTTTTATTTACTTCCTTAAGGCCTTTGATCTCATAGAACACATGTATTGGCTATTTATAAAAATGAATATAGGAGTGTTGGAGATCACGTGTTTGCTTCAGAACAAAGAATTTCCAAAATAACTTAGAACATTCAACAATAAATATTTTTTCAAGGGCATTTTCCATTTTATATCTTAAAGGCAGGCTGCAAGGAGCTTTGGAAGATGTAGCAATTTGTTTAATTAGCTTAAATGGACATTTTTTTTGCTTTTAATTTTTCTGCCTGGTTGCCAGGTTGACAAGCAAGAAAGTTTCTTTATTATAATTATCTTTGGGCCTTCAAATTTCAAGATCATTTTCTATCTTATGGTCGGCTGGAAGGGGCTTTGTAAGAAGATAGCGATTTGGTTAGTTTATTTAGATGGACATGTTGTCTGTTTTTTTTTTCAATTTTAATAACATTTCTTCTTTTTGTCAGTTTGACAAGCAGCAGAGCTTCTTGCAAAAGGCTGTTAAATTCAGATGTATTAATATTTTATACATCAACAAATTTAATGTAAACATCTGTTTTATATTAATGTTTAAAAAAGACAAAAAGATTTATTTTTACTAAGTTTTCAGGAAATAAAGAACCTATGTATTTCGTGCAAAATTTTATTAAAATTATTATTTTTGCAAAGTGCTTTTGGTACAAACCATCATCAGTGATATTCGTAAGTAGTTACAGCATTTGGAGTGTACATATGTTACCAGGACTTCGACAAACTATCACCTTATTGGATTACAAAGGAAAATTGTAAATAAAATCTTACATTTTTACCTTAAAAAAGGTGAATTATAAAATTCAAGCCACGCTTTAAGAATATTTTGGAAAGACGGACATGTAATTATGTTAGAATATGAAACCAGTAAAAAAGGTATATTTAATCATATTAATCTAACATAATCACATGTTCGTCTTTCCAACAAAATGGTATTGTAGTGTGGCCTAAATTTTAAGAATCATCCTTTTTAAAGTAAAAAATCTGAGATTTTATTTACAATTTTGGTTTTTAATCTTTAATTAAATAATGTGATAGTTTATCGATGTCCTGTTTACATATGTACACACGAAATGCTTTAACTCCTGCTCGACGAATAGCACTGATGATGGTTTTTGCCGAAAGCGCTTTGCTAGGATATTAATTTTAATAAAATTATTTATCAATTTTCAATAAGTTTTTGTTCGATAAGGGATGACAGTATTAGACGCGTCGTTTTAGTTTTTAAAAAAATAGTAGTCAATTTTTATAAACATGTGTAAAGTTTAATGAAGTGTAGCACAAAACAAAATTTACATATGTACAACTGTCAAGAATGTATAACGATTCTTTCGATTAATCGGGGGGAAGGATTCCTCCGATCCGATTGGCCAAAAGGAGCAACCGAGTTGGAGGAGAAAAAGGGGTTATACATTTATTTTTCTTTTTTTCTAACCTTATTCGCAAGCGCAGACTGCCTCTGGTACGTATATAATCAAAGTTAAAAAAAAATAAGTTAGATTATTATTGAGTTAAATATAAAGAAGTTCCTAAGAAAAAATCTGGTTTACTGGAAAAACGTAATTTTTTATCAATACAACGCAAAGTCTGGCACAGCTCAAAAAACCATTGCAAAAATCAGTGATTAAAAGTATGAATTGTTACAAAATTTATCCTTTTTGCCAGATTCAGCACCCTCTAATCTAATATATTACTGTTTTTAAATCTCAAAATACTTTTGCATAGAAAACCGTTTTTATCAAACGAAGATTAAATACAGGGTCACCTAATGAAATGGGAAGATTTCGTAAATAATTTGATTGTTAAAGAATGTTTTTTTTTAATAATTCCTAATACATTATTAGGAAGAAAGGGAGTAATTATTTAATTTACAATGTTTATTTTTTTTTAATACCACATTAGCCGAATGTCCTTCCTTAATAGTTATGCATTGTTGAAGTCAAGCCTAAAAATTTTGCATGATTTTTGCAGCATATCGACAGGTGTTTTTGCAACCTCGTCACGAACCGTTATTTGAGGACTGAGATTGTCCTGGGTGGATCAGTTTCAATCACTTTTGATTTTACATTTCCCCATAAAAAGAAATCGCGAGTAGTTAGGTCTGGAGACCGAGAGGGTCAAATGATATCCCTGTTTTGATAAAAGATACACCCTGGAAACAGTGAGAACAAGGCATTAAAAGCATTCATTAAAAATTTTTGGGAAGTAGCTTGTATACTTGTTCCCACGGCGTATCGTTTCCCAAAACAAGGATATCATTTGATCCCCTCCGTCGTCCGACCTACCTGTCCGCGACTTCTTTTTGCGGGAAAATTTAAAATCAAAAACGTTTAACACTGATATACCCAGGACAATACCAGCCATCAAATAACGGAGTCGTGACGAGATTGCAGAAATACCTGTCGATATGCTGCGAAGAGTTATGCAAAGCTTTTGTGGATGTGGTATTTGAAAAATATTTATTTGTTGCATTGTAAGTCAAATGACTACTCTCTTTAATCCTATGAATGTATTAAACATTATTTAAAATATGATTCTAATAAATAATAAAATTATTTACGAAATCTTCTCGTTTCATTGGCGGCTACTGTGGAAGCCCTTAAAGAGTATTTCGACAGTTTTTCGGATTCTTACCTCAGGTTTGATATATTTAAAGTTGAGAATCATTGAGTCAAATGTATTGCAGGTTAGGAAGATTATGTACAAAAACTATAGTATATTACAAACCGAGACCGAAAATGTTTTATTTCCAGTCAAGAGGGATAAACTAAACCTCGAGACAGCACTGAAGTTTTCCGTCGAGGTTTGTATTGAATTTTGTTTTTAACCCTTAATTTCTGAGGCAAAAAATGCAAAAATTTTAGTGTAAGAAATCCTACACATCTTGTCAAAAATCTTTGATAGTGTAAAATTGGTCTTAGAAAAGATCAGCTTTAATTTTTTTCTTTGTTAATGTCATCAAACGAGCACAGAAATGAGGTGAAAATGCATTTTGCTGCTTAGGCAGGCATATGTATTGTCGTCCCGATAAAATGTAAAAGTACAGAAATGTGAGACTTTTAAAATTTAAAAAAAGTCAGTAATGACATACATATTATTATATGGTTAAAAATAATAGATATTTACGATATAAGTCCGGAAAATGAATTTTTACAGTATAGTTGAGATATTTAAATGTGGAAATTCAAAATGAAAACTGTGAAGGTTTTTTGAACGAATATTGTACAATATTTTATTTCATACTGTACTGTCAAAATCTATGTTTTAAAACAATAACGTATTTTTAACCTGCTTTGTATATCTACAAAATAATTAACTGGCTGCTTTGGCAACGGATTTTAAAATTTTTGTTTACTGGTGGAAACATTGTCAGTACTGACATAAAATTTAAATTTGACAAAAAGATTGCGTTGATACATCCAGGAAACGCAACTGTCCTGTTTTTATGTATGCCAAGGTGAAAAGTAAAGTCCTGATGAAATTTTGCAAAAATCTAATGAGGCTACAGGTAGCTAGTACCAAAAAAATCGACAGAGCAGTATGATAAAGATTTTTTTTACAGTATGGATTCCGGTATTTTTTTGTACCAGACTTAATATTGTTAAAGTTTATTTTCCGGACTAAAACCAAGTATCTTAAATTGAGTTTTACAGTACACTTGAAGTAAAATATATTTCCAACTATAAATCGGTTCTTTATTGAACGAAAAAACCTATTGAACAACCATATATGTTACTTAGAATATTTATAAATAGACATTTTATTCCGTATCTAACGTTCGCTGTTTGTGAAGAAGTTTTAAACCCAAAGTTTTAAAAATAACTAGAAAATTAATTGACGCGCAAGTCCATAATTAACATTTTAGTATTCTCATAATTACAAGCTATTACCCAGGGTAATAATAACGCTCTATGTTTCCAACCCGAAAATAAAAACAGTCGTTCATTAACCCATCCTTATGTAATTATGATGCATGTAATTTTAAAGAATTATTCCGCGCTCATAGAGATAACGTCTCTAACACTTTTAAAAGGTCGGTCTTTGGGGTTTAGAAGTGAGATTGATGGATCTCATAAATAAGTTTATGGAAATACGTAACTTGAAGTGGCTTAAACAGTTTGGATTATAAGTGAAACCCGTTAGGAGTTTAACAATATTACATAGGGCACAAATCATAATATTTTTTATAAAATTCTTGTTATGAACTATTTTTTTATATTGTATTAGACCGACAAGGTGTTCTATCCATGGGTCATTCTATTAACCACTGTCAACACATTTCAAAAATTAAAAAATGGGGTTAACAAAACGTGTAAAAATTGATGCTAAGCACAGCATCTTTAAATACACCAGATTACGGCACACTTGACATTGTCTCATCTTATTTTCTAAAAACCATTATAGCCTAAATACGAAAAATTATACTTTTTTCAAAAATTTACAAAACAATATACAATATGTCAACGTATTACACGCTAATATACACTTACGCACAAAATTAAAACGCAAATTAAAGCTTGCCATTTACTGGAAAGTTCATTTTATGGCAATTAAAGATTAATATCTACATTAAACACTATAATAACCCCACAAAAACAAATTTAAACTTTAAGCCATCACTAAATGGAACTTCAAAATGCAATCAAAATCGAGGCAGAACCGTAATGAATTTCCTTAGTTTACTCTCTTAAATACGTCAACAAAACAGCTGAGACTGCGCAATATCACCTTGTATTTGTTGTGTCCTGGGTATACTGGTTACACTTTAAAAAAGGTGGAATGGGTAAACTAACAAATTCTGGACTAATTTTCCGCAAAGTTGTGTAATTATTTTAGAGATTTATTATGCACAATTTATGTACATTTGTGTATTTTCTGTAATCAACGTATTCTCATTTTTTGCAGTGCAATAGTAGGCTATAAAAAAGAGGGGTAAAGGAACCACAACTTTAAAGAAGTTTTATTGCACTGTGCACTTTTGGTACACAAACGTTAACAAAAAAGTTGTTCAAAATAAATAATGTTCTATCAAAATGTCCTATATTTAGACCAAAAAAAAATTTTTTAACAAACATATATTTAAAGAAACCAAGCAAAAAAATGCCATTTTTAATTTTTTAAATTTTAACCCATAATTTTTTACGTGAATTTAGGTCTAGATATTGCCTTACAGAAAAATAAGCTGTTATCATGTTCTTTAAAACTCTTTTTGGCAAAAGTCTTTAGGAACTGTAATAACCGAGATGTGATTTTTCAAAGTTGGCTACTCTCATAGTTTTTTCTTATTTTTAATGTTTTTCCTGAAACTTTGTTTTATACCTTTTTTGTCTGAGGATTTTGGTATAGACAATATACAGTGCTGAGTAGCCAACTTAAAAAAAATCACAACTCGGTTACTACAAATAATTAAGACTTTTACCAAAAATCGCTTGAAAGGACCTGATACAGCTTCTTTTTCTGTAAAGCAATACACATACCTAAATTTACGTGTGGTTATAAGTTAAAATTTGAAAAATAAAAAAAATTGCCTTTTTGTTTTGTCCTTGCTTTGTTTTTAAAATATATGTTTGTCAAAATTTTTTTGGCTTAAATATATGACACTTCAAAAGAAAATTTAATTTTGAACAACTTTTCAGTCAATTTATGAGTACAAAAAGTGCATAAAAATTTACCCCTATTATAATGGTAGCACTCAGCGGTTTTTACATAGTTTAGGATTAGTTGAATTTATAAAACAATAAAACTCTTCTAACGTTGTATCTAGTTCCTTTCTATAGTACAAAGTCAACGACCTATAGGTTGGGTTAAAAAAATATTAACAAATCTCCAAAATATGAACCCAATTTTATAGACAATTTTAAACTAAGTTAACTTTTTGGTGAAAAAAGACAATACTTAAATATGACCAAAAATCAGCAGAAAAAACAAGATTCAAATAAACTTAGGTAAACATGTGTTGTAAAATTACCAACGTATTTTAAAACCCATGGGAAAACTCGATATAAAAAGGCGATAAAATAAAATAAATTATTTAATGTGATATCAACTACATAAAATATCTGTTTAAATATGTGAAAACTGAAAACATTAGGCTTAATTTAATTAGTTTCAATTACGATTAATTAAAACTGACACTTAAAATAGTTTGATCGACAGGACGGAAAAAGGTGCGGTCCAGTTTTTAGCGTTTCGTTTGTCTATAAATAAAATTTAGGGCATGGCATGATATTTGGGAATAAAACACGGCTGAGTACTTACTAGTGTACAGGAAAAAAATGTTTTTCATATTGAATAATAAAATTGCCATATGCGATTTATACAGGGTTCCCCATAATAGCCTACCCATTTTAATTCCTCATTAAATTGTTAAAATTTAACAAAACTAACATTTGATTACACTTAATTACAATTAACTCTTTGGGATTTACTATAACATACGACTTATATAAACTTTTAAAAATTACGTCTTTTAAGTAAGTGCCATTAACTTCAATGCACTTATCAAGATTTAACAAGAAACGATTCATGACACGATGAACGAAAAAAACCTTTGACTTTAAATAGCCCATCAGAAAAAAGTCTGGTGCAGTTAAGTCCAGGGACCTTAAAAGCCAATTTAAATCCCCAACTAGTGAAATAAGTCGGCTATTAAATACTTCTCGTAGAACTCTTTTAGAGTTTTTAGCGGTAGTTACTCTTTATGTTTTCACGCAATAAAACTCGTTGTTAAACTGAATAATCCATTAGAATTAAAACTAAACATTTAATTATGTGATTAAACCTAATGATGCTTTACTAGAAAGATGATCTTTTACGAAAATCAATTTTTTCTAGTCTTGTGACAGGTGCCTTCTTAATTAATAATATGTTGATTAAAATCCCAAAAGCCATACAAGATAATAATATTAAAAAACCGTACTAACTTATATAGAATTTATTTCAATATCAAAATAGATAGTCTATTATGGGGACCCTGTTTTATGTAAATAAAGTTTTATGGTGGGCATTAAAAGATTGATATAAGTGGAAGAATACAGAAATGTGCAATAACATGAGTAAACAAAAATGAACATGGAGAAAATTAGGTAATTATTATATAAAGCTTGTCGAAAAAGTCCAAAATTACCTCCGATTTTTTCTATCGCCAATAGTTTTTTGGCTATATATCTGTTTTCTACTAAAATATAATCATAAATTTATTATATCTAAATGTACCTCAAAATATTGTTTTCGATGTTTACGGCTATATTTAGTTTCTGAAGTATCTCTTAATAACGTTCAGCATTATTCTGCAGAAAAAATTACACTCTTCCTTCGTTAATATCGTTTTTTCATGGCAGAAATATCTTGGTGAAACCGTTCCCCATGTTCGTCAGTTACAAACGCAAAATTTTTGGGAAGAAATCGTAATGAGAGTTCAGAAACTGAATGCTACATCCCATTTCTTTGTAAGCATTAGGTAGTTTAAGTAGCTTCCTCACATCATGGTAGTAATGGTCAGCTTTCATATTTTTAAGAAAACTTGTAATAATTGATTTAAAAGTAATTGAAGCTTGTAATTTACTTTTATTTCATAATTTTCATTATTTGTTGGCCCACAACTATGAGCTAAGTCTCGGAATGTTTTTCTTAGATACAAGAATCTTGTTTCAACTCAATCTATTGTTTTAACAAAAATATTCATTATTTCCATTTTAATATGCAAATGTAAAGGTAATTAATGCTTTTTAGGATCAACTAGTTTGAGTTTTAGGTATTGTAAGTTATAAACAGGTATTTTACAAAATATATTGTTGTATTGATTTCACGGTATTAAAATACATTAGGAAAACCTAAAAATTGGCATGTCACAAAAAAATTTGTGACAGGAACATCATTAAAGGACCCGCATGATTTAACGCAGTTTTCTGCAAATTTGCAGATGCTTGAAAGGTGCTGCAAATAATCTGCACAGGTGTTATGTCAAAAAACTTGGCAGATTTAAGCCATTCTCAAAGATTTTAGTTTTTTCCTTATAAAAAAGAAAATAAGGTTTTATGAATCTCGAGTTTCTTACTGGCATTAGACGACATCGTTTCTTTTTATTACTTTAATAAAAAGCAGTAAAAATAAACTTTATGATTAATTCGACATCAAAAGACCATTGACTTCAGGAATTTTTATCAGATAACTAGAGAATTTATGATTTAATTCTGCTATCCTTCTTTTATGCATATGCCAGAGAAAAAAAATAGATCATAATTCACTATATCAGAATTGTTTTCTTTCTTGGGTGGCTTTGTCTTTTAAGGTAATCTAGCAGAAGTAAAACAGTTTTTAAAAAGTAAATATGGCGAATTTGCAGATTCTTTTTGGAATAGGTGGTACACCTTCAACAGGGTTGCATATGCAAGTCGCCGATATAATATGCAGATCTGCAAAGTTGCAGTTATAAATGTATTATAATTCCACTGTAAACGTACTCGTCAAGACCAATACTAAACCCTTCCAGAAAAATTCTAAATCACCCTGTACATAAATATTATTTTCACAAGACACACTTGTACTTTCTGAACAAATTAATAATAGAAGTCTTCTGTGCTTCAGCGGAAATAACAATAATAAAGTTATAATACTAAAAGACTTTCTACATATCCCATAATTAATAAATTTAATTATAATTTTATGCAAGCGTAATTGACTGCTTTCCTTTTATGTCTTGATTACAAATAAGACATATTTAATTCTGTAAATTATTTTTGTAGTAGAATAAATGAGCTGAAAAAGCCTTTTGTTAAATGAAAAATACTGACACCATTTGTATGTCAAGGTTGTATAAGAAATAGTAGATAAACAATTTTTAACTATTGATCGTTCTTCCTACCCAGTTACAGGCAAGTCATAGTTCGCTTGACAAATAGTGACGATTTCTTCACGTCATACCATTATTAATAGACGACAGTAAAAGGCACAACCCGGCATTGAAGTGATTGGTCGAGATATATCGAGTCCTGATTGGCGCAGCCAAGTTCAAGTTATTGGCGCGTTATTTGACGTTTTTTGGTTATGTTATGTTATGTTTTCTTTCTTTTCACATTGACAACAAACTTAGACCTTAGACAAGGAAAAAGCCTTAGACCAACAAACGAACAAACATATTTTACATATTTTTGTTTTGCTGTTTGAAACTTTTGGGAAAGAGATTATTTTACAAACCTGTTCTCAGAACATATTGTTTAAATAGTAAAGACGTTGTTTTAGCAAGGAATCATGAAATTTATCCTTATGTGTTGCATCCTCTTCAACAAAGTCGTCTAAGAAAATT